>CAKALU010035544.1:11097-46024 GCA_916700995.1 Hozukius guyotensis | reverse complement strand
GTCATTGTTGTGAAAGAATCCCCGACAGGGCGATGCTGCAGAGTCTGACATCAGAGCTGCGCCCATAGCAACGGTCTGCTACACATAGCAACAGTCTGTTATACAGAAATTACAGACCGCAGAACGCCGTGATTGACCAATCAGAATCAGGTATTCAACACAGCCGTGTAATAATAAAGTATAACTTCACAAGATGCTCCATGTTCCTCATTTTCACACATGCGGGATGCTGCTCTATTTCCCCTGTGAAATTACTACTTTATAATATTATGACTTAATTCTCATAATACTACAACTTTTTTCTCTTAAACTTATGACTTTATTCTCATAATATTTCAACTTTTTTTTCTCGTAAACCTATGACCTCATCTCGAAATCTCTTCATCCTCAATGTGGCCCTAATACTCTTTCGTAAGGCAGAGATATGAAGATGCTGTGAAACTCTTTAGATGGATCATCATTCATAGTCGTCCTTGTCGTCTCAGGAGATCCTCTCGGCCTGCTGGGCGTACGACCTGAGAGAGAGGCCCACCTTCACCCAGCTGGCCGACATGCTGGAGAAGCTGCCCAAACTGAACCGCAGGCTCTCCCACCCGGGACACTTCTGGAAGTCTGCAGAGTAGGTATCCAGAAATGAAGGACGATGTGAAGACACTGGACGTGTGAAAACAAAAAAAAGATCCTTTAGGTCTTATTGTGTATCTTCTGGTTCCTTGTGGTACAGTGGCTTATCAGTGATGATCCTTTAAGTCATTGACTCAAAACTCTACAAACAATATGAAAAGTGAAATAGGGTTGAAGTATTTCATAATTTCTGTTCATCGCACACGACCCAAATACAGTCTGTCACTGAACCATGACATAGCTCTTCTGTTGTTGCTTGCTCTCTAATGAAATGTGAACTTCGCGGTTTATATATATGTAAATGTGAATTGTAATTGTCACTGTCTCTGTCTCATACATGTCATACATTTGTCACGAGAAGCATCGCAGACTGTCGCACAGTGTGATTGGATCATTCGTTGTCATGGCAATTTCCAGTTTCTTTAAAGAGGCTGTAAAGACTTATAAGACAAACCCACACAGATATAAAGTTAGACATTTTATTTCTATTAATTTCTGTCCTCATGCGTGTGTGTGAAACAACTGTAGTTTTGCGAGAAACAGCATTTTCAGTTAAATCATTTCTTTGTCCTCATTGCCACTTAGCTTAGCTACTTAACTTAGGTCGGGTCTAGAAGGTAACCCCCAAGTTGCGAAAACGTGCAAAAAACTCTCGCGAGACTCGCTGGCCGACGACCTATCCTGACCTTAACCATTCGAGGTCGATGCCTAACCTTAACCGTCTCACGAGAGTTTCGCAACTTGGGGGTTCCCTTCAAGACACGACCACTTAGGTAGAAATGTGGGCCATTTTGTGACATATCTTAAGTTGAGCGTAACTGTCCACAGTGTGACACGACCAATTAACAATGGAGTTGAATATGCAAAAAATAGAGTTGGGAGAATTTTAATGCCTCTGCGCCGGCGATAGCCGTGGCCGGAGGTGTTTTGTTTTCGGGTTGTCGGCCCCATTCTCGTGACCGCGGTATTTGGGGAAAGCCTGGAAGGAATTTGTTCAATTTGGCACAAACATCCACTTGGACACAAGGATGACCGATTAGAATTTGGTGGTCAAAGGACAAGGTCGCTGTGACCTCACGTCGGCACCATTCTCGTAAACGCGATGTCTCAGGAAGGGAGGGAATTTCATTACATCTTGGACTTGGACTCAACATGCATTCATATGCTAATTATGATAATTTAAAGGTCCCATATTGTAAAAAAATGAGATTTTCATGGCTTGTGTATTATAAAGCAGGTTTAGGTGCTATATGAATACAGTGATAGTATTGAAACACTCAATCCACAGAGAAATACAAACATTCAGAAACTGTGCTTTTGAAACAAGCCGTCAGGATTTCTGTCCATTTGTGATGTCACAAATCTATAATGTGTATATATACCATTTCACAGTTTTAAACGTAAACATTCTAAATGCGTCCCAGTTTATTTCCGGTTGCAGTGTATGGGAATGACATCAGCCGACAGGAAGTAAACATGAACCCAAATTGTTGCCACTCAATTCCGTTACAGTTCCGTTGAAATGTGCTAAAACGGAGCGTTTACGACAGAGGGTGAATACAGGTTTATTCAGACAGACGGTATGAGACAAATAATGTGTTTTTTGACATTAAAGCATGTAAACATGTTCTAGTAGAAACAAAAAATGCAAGAATGAACCTGAAAATGAGCATGATATGGGACCTTTAACACAAATGTCTACTAGGATGAAATGATGACATTTTGAACCGACATGGATGTAAACTGCAACTTGACTGGGTTGCTGAGGCATACAACCGTGAGGGGGTAATTGTAGTTGGACCTAAAAAAGTCATGACCAGAAAATCTGGGGGGGGGGGGTGAATCATTGTCATCTCCATATATAGCGTATGTGATTTCATCCTCTTTTTACTCTGACCAGCTTCACTTCCTGCTGCCACACGCCATCTACGCATTCATTTCCATGACTTCATCGCTACTTCGCTTTCACGCCATGTTGCCTACTTGTTTTCCGCTTCTTATTCATGATTTTCACAATCCTCTATCGTGTTTGCTCCAAGACTACAAACAACCATTTTATTTTTCATGTAAAACCAGCAGTTGAAGGGCTTCATTTTTTATCCCATATAGATAAATGCCACTTTTGTTTAGCTGGTTGATGCGAGAGATGCAAGCGTGAAATGACTTAAAGAGCTCCGCTTGGTCATAAAGTGATGAAATGAATCTTAAAAACAATGTGCTGATTGAACTCACACTGTTTTTACGTCCTTTAACTAATCTACGTGGATGTGATATCTTGCTGCTTTTCTTCACTGTTCCACTTTCACTAACCGTCTAACGTTTGTGTTTTTGCTCTTTCCTCTCTTTTCTCTCTCTTCTAATCTAGGTTGTAGCAGTCGCTCTGAAACATAAGCAATGCAAAACAAAAGCCTTGGGTCTGCCTTGCATGCTCCTGTATCCTTAACTCTTACAGGATTGATCAAAAGCATTGCCTCTGCCTGAAACAGACACTGCTTCCACTAACCCACAGTCTGATCTTCCATGTCTAAGCGTTTGTGTTTTTGTTGTCGGGAAGAGAGGGTCGGTGGGGCGATGTGTTAGCGAAGAGAGGACACAGCTGTCGTCCTTTCCACTCCTTTCGTTTGCCTTCCTTTTTTCGGTTTTGTCCTGTAATGTAGTGGGACTCTGAGGCTTGTGAATAACTGGCTTGTGGTGTCTGTGCTGAGACTGACTGGTGGTGTGCTGTGGTCTGTGCCTGCTGATGGCTGCCCCGTCCTCACCTTCTCTGTGCTGCTGTGATGTGGTTGTTCTCGCCGGGCGGCCCCCCTGGCCACACGGCTCTTTTTTCTCTCTGAAACACAAAGCTGGACATAAAATGGACCCTACTACCAAAATGGACCACTTCTTCATTTCTCTGTGTTTTTCCCTGAGGGGGTTTACACACATTTTTGCAGGCTGTTCTCAAACCAACTGCCTCTCTGCTCCTCTCTCTCTCTCTCTCTGTTTTTAATGTGATGGCATGTGCTGAGACGGTCACCAGCCCATGTCTATAGACACAATATGCACTTTGTCGAAAAAAAATAATAATCATGAACTCTTTTTTTTGTTGTTGTTGTTTAGTTTTGAATAGTCATATTTGCAGTGTTTTTTTTTTTTCTTTCTTCAGGAGGGTCTCAGAGGCTTTGGACAGTGTGATATGCTCACTTGTATGTTGTCTTTCTGGAGTATAACCTGGTAAATTCACTGTTTTTATTGGATGCATTTGAACACAGGGCACTGACGGATATGCTAAACGACAGCTGAAATGAAACTGAACACAGGCTGTAATATTCCCTTCATCGTTCACAATCCACACGGGAATAGAATAATGCTGGCTATTTATGATATAAAAAAAAGACTTTTTTTAATAATAACGTCCATCCATTGAAGTGTAAAGTGCACCTTATAAGAGTATGAGTTATTTAGAAAGAAGTTTTCATTCTCTGCGCAAAAAAAAGAATATAAATCAGGAACCTGGCGCAAAAAGTGTCCTATATCTTCCTAAAACATTACCTCTTGTGCGTGCTTGTGTATACCGTTTGTGATTGCTGGCTTCAGTTGGCGTGCGTGTATTTATGTGTTGTGTGTGTGTGTGTGTGTGTGGGTGACTGAGGTGAGCGTACCGTGTTGGAATAGGTTGGTTTTCGTGAAAGACGTGTCGTGTTGCAAAAATCCAATGGTATGTAATGTACATACATTATTTAATGTACAGCAAATGAACATGATTCTTCTAGTATTTGTACAAACATTTTCTATGTAAAATACATCACGACATTTTTTGAATAGGTACTGCTATGGCTATTACAGATGTGTATATATATTTATATATTTTTTTCATGTATAAAATCCTGTATAAAGGCTGTACAATTTTTTTAGAATGGGCCAATACGTGTTTTTTTATGTTATTGTAAAAATTCATATTTTTGTATTGCATGTGACTACCATTCTGTACACGCAGTTTCTGTTTTCATCCATGAAAAGACAATAAAATGAGGCTTGTCATGTAACAATAGAGTGCGGACACGGTTATTTTACTGTTGCAATGCAGTTATTGCCTTCCTGGCAGTGTGAGGCTTCACTATAACTGATGTGTCCTTATAATAAGTTGGTTTTCTAGTCTCACTTCCAAATAAGAGATTAATTCCAGTTCCAGTCTTTGAATTTAAAGCCAGGGTTTGTAATTTTCTTCAAAAATGTATTTTGTTATATTTGTTGAAATTCTCACTACATCCCGACAGCAATCAACAAATCAAATGCTCTGAAAAAAACAAAAAATCCAGTATCTGTGGCTGTTGCAAACATTTCATTCAGCCCGTGCACTCATTGTCACTGCTAGCTTGACAGCTGAATACTGACAAGTGGGCTACCTCTGGGTCTGAAAAGTGAAGCCAATGCCGAAGTGCCTTAAACTTGCATTCTTTCTAACAACCAGCAGGGGGCGGCTCCTCTGGTTGCAAAAAGAAGTCTGATTGTATAGAAGTCTATGAGAAAATGACCCTACTTCTCACTTGATGTATTACCTCAGTAAACATTGTAAACATGAGTTTATGGTCTCAATCGCTACTTTCAAGTCTTCTTCAATATACAGCATGATGTTCATTTAGTAAATTATGGTCCCATTTAGAGTCAAATATGACCTGCCCTAAAGTATGGCGTGACTACTTTGATTGACCGGTCGCTACCACGGTGTTGTCGGGTCTGGATGTTGTCCGTGTTTTCGTCCTAGAACTTTAACCCTTTCACAGTATGTTTTCAGTTCATGAAAATTACTTATAACCTTTTTGGTTGCATAAAAATGTCTTACTCAGCGTTAGGTTGTACGTAGCTCCATCCTCTCGTGTCTCTTCTGGTTGCAAAAAAAGATGATGCAACAAGATGGCGACAAGAACAGCAAGTCCACAAACCAATGGGCGACTACATCCACTTATACAGTCTATGATACTGACAATAGTCATGTTCATTGTTTACGTTCATTATGATTATGTTAATTTTGATAATTTTGTGGCTTTGGAGTGAGGCCTGAAATCATCATCTGTCAAATAAAGGTGAAAAAATGCCCAAAAATTATCTTTAAAAAATCACACTGTACAGTAAACAAATGACACAAATGAGAAGCATGTATAATGAGATTTCAGTTTTAGAAAAAGAGAAAATATCATAGAATGCCATAAAATATGCAAATTTAATCAATTTGTGATTTAGTTGAGCTGATTTGGCTTCATCCATGAAAAAAAAAGAATATTGATCCTAAGTCGGTCAGAGTTGTTAAACTGGGAAAAAAGATGGGAGGCATATGAATATGTGGATTAAAATCATGCATTTATTTACAACAATAATTCTACAAACCAATCAATGGGGCAAGTTAGAAAGATCATTAGTGTTGTGGGTAGATGAGTGAAAACAGGCAGGATCTTATCTTCCACTCTGGAATGTGTAGGAAGAAGAGCACATGTCAGGCTTAGAGGAGCACACCGGGTCAGTTTCAGGTCCCTAATGGTCCTGAGTGAGAAGTTTAGCCCCTGCAGACAGTCAAAAGTTTTGTCAAACCTCTCTTTCCAAGGTCAATAATGAACCTTGAGGCTCATTTGAGTAGAAGGTTATGAATAAGCTTGCAGCAGTTTCCCAGTTTGCCTCTAGGTGGCATAAAGACCCAACAGAAAGTAATAGTCATCTTCAGTCTTTGTGTTCTGAACTTGGCTGTTTTTTTTATTTTTATTATTACAGCTGTGCACTTTTACATCAAGTTTGGTCTTTTTTGTGGCCTTGTATTCTTTGTGTATTATGCAATGTTCAGGTGTGAAAGAGTAATCATTCTTTAACCAAGAATAGCCGAATCAGCTTACGTGAAAATTAGCTACTGTCCCCTAAATCTGGAAACCACTTGGACTTGTGAGTTCGTCAGCTAAAATGTCTGAAGCTGCTCCAGAATTAATGGAGAAAAAAAGTGATTCAGAGTGCATTTAGGTTGGACATCTCTGCAAAACTGGTTCAAAACTGATATACCAGCAGTACTACGGTTAAGGAACTTGCATCTACATTTCCCAAATCTGGCTTGGATATTTTATTGATCCACATAGTTGTAATCTATAGCAGAACAGTATGGACTGTTGACATAGGCAATGCTTTTACAAGCTTCATAAATAAAAATGTGGGCCTTGTTTTTTCACATTTGTGCTTATGCAGCTTTTATGTGACGACTATCAAAAGTTTATAAGATGAGGCCTTGGGAGCTGTCAGTAAAATGATAAATACCGCTTGCATTCAGTCCTTGAAACCTGTTATCGGTGAGGATGCATCTAAAGTGTGGCTTTGACTAGTAAGAATGATGGATTGATTTTGGAACGCTGGTGTCAATCCAACAGAAAAGAAAGGACCTTGTATCCTGGCTGACGACGCACGGCAACCAAAAGCTCTTTGACTCCGACTGGTACTGGGTCACATGACCAGCGTTTGGTGAGAGGAAACTGTTTCCTTCAATGGGAGGCCGCACACAGAGTGTCCTTTCTTCCCTGCATGGCAATCAAGGCAAATGACAGTTTGTTTGTTTTTGTTATGTGCCGTTGCAGAACCAATGCACCACTTTTCCTCTCAAACTACAACACATTTAAAGGTGGTCTATATGATACCCAGAGCATTAATATAGCATCAAACAATTATTTGCTATGTAAAGATATAGAGGAGTGATGTCTACCTGAGCAGAGAATGAAGTCACTCTGCCTCTGTGTGTGTTGTAATCAGAGCTTCCCCTTGCTTTGTTGACATAGCCGGCTGGCCGCGTGTGCATGTTAGCATGTGAGCATGCCCCAATGGCTCGCTCACGGTTGCTGCTCTGCACCGCTCTCATATGGCGGTTACAGCTGATAATGCCGTCCTGATCGACAGCGCCGTTGCGGAAGCGTAGCACCCACCCTCTGGTTCTCCCCCAGATAAACACTGTTAGCTCTGTCAGCACTGTTGCTGTTGTTTTCACAGTTAGCGCCATCTGCTACTAGCTGCCAGCTCAGCCGTCGCCATGTTCGGCATCTTAAACATTGTTAGCTCTGTCAGCAATGTTGTTGTTTTCACTGTAAGCGCAGTTTGCTGCTGGCCGCCAGCTCAGCCGTCGCCATGTTGAGAGCCGTGCGGAGGCAATAGAAATGCTCCCAATCTTACATTCAGCACCTTTAACACTGTTAGCTCTGTCAGCACTGTTGCTGTTGTTTACACAGTTAGCGCTGTTAGCTGCAATCCGCCAGCTCAGTCTTCGCCATGTTGAGAGCCATGCAGAGGCAATAAAAAAATGCTCCCAATCTCGCATTCAGCATCTTTAGCATTGATGGCTCTGTCAGCAGTGTTGCCATTGTTTTCACACTTAGCGCCATCTGCTACTAGCTGCCAGCCCAGCCGTTGCCATGTTGAGAGCCGTGCGGAGGCAATAGAAATGATCCAAATCTCGCATTCGGCATCTTAAACATTGTTAGCTCTGTCAGCAATGTTGTTGTTGTTTTCACTGTTAGCGCAGTTTGCCGCTAGCCGCCAGCTCAGCCGTCGCCATGTTGAGAGCCGTGTGGAGGCAATAGAAATTATCCTAATCTCGCATTTAGCACGTTTTAAGACGGTTTCCTATAACAAATAAATCCTTGGGAAGATAATTTATGACAACTCTGGGTTTGAGATTATCTGCAGTACGAACTGGCCTCTGCAGAACCACAATGCGAGCCAAACAGTAACTTAGCAGCTAACAGAATTGTGCCCTGGACTGCACTGTGTGCCTCTCTGCTCATCAGAATCGATGAAGTGTACAGACCGTCATAAATTGTTGCAGAAGATTGCAGCACTCGAGAGACGAGGATATTCAAGCTGGAGAAGCCTTCTGAACCCAACGACACTCAGCCAACATCATCTTCTGCAGTCATCAGAATGCAACTGGGCGAGATTTCAATGGACAGACAGCTATCTCGAAATAACTTTCCCAACCCTGACTGAAACAAAATCCGTGAAGTCATGTGCCGTGAATGGGATTTCTATGCGGTGCTAAATCTACGGATAAGACTGTATACTCCCACAGAGGGCAAGATTTATGGATTCAGTTCAGCTGACTTCAGCAAAAAAAATAAATTCGTCCACTGGTGAATAAACACTTCAACTTATTCTACATGTTTGGTTCCAGTGATGTCTGCAGAGAGCAATCAGAAGTGCTAAAGCAGGATTTCGTTGAGCTGTTTAATTGTCTGAACCAACTGGAGGCTGGACCGCTGCCAGCCGGTCAACAGAGGGATCAACAGTTCAGCAGCCTCTCAGGACTCGACACATGGCTCAGCACAACCTGCGCTCTGAAAGGGATCAATTATATTGATAACTTCAATCTGTTCCGGGGACGCAGGCATCTTTTCAGGGCAGATGGCCTCCACCCATCGATGCCGGGCCTGAGATGATGCACCCTGACACACAGCAGCCTCGATGTGATGGAGACAAAACATCACGGCCTCGATGTCAGCGTGTTGACGACCAGCTCGTGGATCATTCTTCTAATTCCTCCTTCCTTCACTCTCCCCTGCCTCACCCCTTTTAGGATTCACTGATACAAAAGGAAGTGTTGGTTAATGCTATAGCATTAAAGGAACAGTGTGTAACATTTCCAGGAATCTATTAGCATCTGTTTTCGTGTATAATCACCTGAAACTAAGAATTGTTTTTTTGTTAGCTTAGAATGAGCCCTTCATATCTACATAGGGAGCGGGTCGTCTTCACAGAGTCCACCATGTTGCTCCGCCATGTTTCTACAGTAGCCTAGAACGGACAAACCAAACACTGGCTCTAGAGAGAGCCTTTTTTGCTTTAATATGTTACCTGAAGGCCACCGTAGTTCTCCGACACATTTGTGAAACTGCGATAACGTGAGACGCAGAATGCAAAACCGTGGTAACGCAGTACCACCACGGTTTTGCACTCGGCGGCTCACGTTACCGCAGTCTTGGAAAGGGAGGAGTGAGCGGAGGGGTACTCAGTTGGTTGCAATCTGCAACCACACCACTAGATGGCGCCAACTCCAACACACTGTACCTTTAAATCTACCCCCCACAGTCACTGCCTTATTCTATTTCAGCTTATTTCTATCTTACTTTGTTATTTTTTAAAATCCTATGTATGCGTATTATTTTATTGCCTTGCATTTCTTTTATATCTTTTCTTAATGCCTTTCTGTCTCACATAAAGCACTTTGAATTGCCTTGTCGTTGAAAGGAAAGGTGTTATACTAATAATGGGACTTTCCATCACTCGGAGGAAAATGAGTGTGTGGGGTTTTTGAGATAAAGTCATCTGCAGTCCTTCTATTCTCACTTCCTCTCAAACATATATAGCCTGATTTCATAGTAGATGAAGTCATAGTTTCCATGACTTCCTCAAATGAAATCATCAAAGACAGAGGCTGAATTCAAACTCAATGTTATATGTACAGCAGTCAGGTCCATTTTGAATTCCTGTAAGTGCATTGGGAAATTTCAGAAAATGTTTTCCTCTTCAACTTGTATATAAAACACAGCCATTTAAAGGTAAGGTTGGTAGAGATTTTAAAAACATATTTTGTTATATTAGTAGAAATTCTCAACCGAGACATCCCGATAGCAATCAATAAATCAAATGCTCTGACAAAAAAAAAGGAAAAAATACGGTATCTGTTGCACCGTGCACTCTGTCCGTGCACCCAGTGCACGTCACCGGAGTTTACCACAAGTTTCTAGATTGACAGCTGTGAGCACTAACAATAGTCATGTTCGTTGTTTACGTTCATAATTATAATTTGGGGGGAGTGGCTTTGGAGGGAGACTTTAAGGGACGGACTGAGTTGCCGACTTTCTCTCTAGATTTAGGGACTTTTGGAGCTAGTACTGCTAGCTACTTTCATTGGGCTGAGTTTTTCGTTTGGATCATTTTTAAAGATCTAGTGTACTCTTGCTCGTTTCTCAAGATCGCCCATCCTTTTCTTAAAAAAAAAAAAAAAAATGAAACCATATATACTCTATGTTCACTGCATTTAATTATCATCTACCTGTGACTTTATGTGGTGTAGTACAACAGTATATCAACTTTTAGAGGTTTTGCATTTTAGAGGTCAGTAATTCGTAACACAGACGACAGGCTTGTAACCTCCGCCCTTCTGTCTGAATAACAAGATGCTATCCAATATTATTGTTTTATTATGCAGTTTTATTATCAGTTTTACTATCAGTTCATTTTGATGAGATTGTCCAAACTGACATTTTTGTGTCATTGCCTTGATGACAAAAGCACAGCAGGTTGACCAACAGGGTCTTTAGCTCAATACCTGCAAAACAGATGCTGTTGGAGCATGGGGTGTTCAGATGGATGAATCCTGAGTTTCGGTAGCTCCTGTCTTGCATGTTGCTGGTTTCATCTGCAGGGATGAGGCAACTTGCCAAATCAAGCACTTCACTCTAAATGTGAAAGTTACAGGTTGCAGGTGCAGACACACAGTAAACATGACCACAAATCACACGGGAAATACAAAGTTACAGAGGAAACAGAAAGGGGAACTTTATAAAATTGTTACGATAGCAATCAATGCAAATTAATTCTACATTTTTATTTTGCTCAGCGGGCAGATGTTGAACATATCTGCATCTGACCTTCATGTGCGTGAGCCATGCTGCAACTTTTTCCACTACATGTGGTATTAACTGACTGAAGTGTCAAAAGGCCTTGTATTATTCGTACATAACATTAAACCAGTGGCAATTTTAGACTCTTTTTAGGGGTGCTCAGGCATACCTAAGTTTCTAAGGAAGGAGGCTAAATAACATTCAGCAGCAACAGTACTGAGCTGCATCTCAAATTAATCTTCAGGTTCCCAGCTTTCAGATGATGTACACCACTCCTATGTGACATTATACTGTTGACCTGCTATCTCCCACTAAAGACCCTCTGTGCATTTTGTGTTTTCCTTTACATAAATAAAGACATTTCCACCATAAATTGATGCATAAAAATTCCCTGGAATGCAGGAAATTAAGACCCCCAGATCCCCAGATCCCCCCCAACTTAACATGTGCTTAACTGTACACATGTCACATTGTCATTAGGGGCTGAGCCCCCCTAAAGGTCTGATCCTAGGTTTGCCACTGCATTAAACGATGTACTAACATGGACTATAATTAAAGTCATCTGTGAGCAATTGTGGCTTGGACACAAATAAGTAGATGACACTGACGAAGACAGACGTAGGCATGTTTATTTATGGATGTCCTGTCACGTAAAATCTTCTCCGAGAAATGGCCCATCAGTATGTCAGCTTCCTGAAAGAGACATCTCTCAGACCATCACAGGTCTTAAAGACAAAACCATTTCCATAAATAACGAATTGCAGCTTCACCGCTTCTGTTAAAAGTCATGCAGTTTCTAACTCTGGTGTCATGCAGATTGTGGGTTGTATTGAGGGCAGTGTTTTGAATTTAACTGAAGCCCAAAAAGGCTAATAACCTTAAATAAAATAGTTCATGGGCTATTTTGCTGTAAGTGAGCTACTCAGCAAGCATTTAACATTTAGCCTACTACCTTTTATAGTCTGACATCCGACAGATGTTTGCGTGACCAGCTACCAGCAATGAACAGAACACCAAAAACCACTTCCTTTTCTTATTATAGTCCAAATGGAGAAGTAAGAACTAGACAGCCAGATGAGTGGGCCATTGATTTAGATTACTCTCATTCCACATTGCCAGTCGTTCCTTTACACATCTCTCTTTACTTGCAGCACATTGCGTACATATTTATTTATACAAAACCTTATTCTTCTTGGAACTATATCAAGATCACCAACAATGTAAGTGACAGATTGCATTAATATATACTTTTATTTTGAAACCTGTAAACTCTTAATTTTTAGAACACAACAAAGAACTCTAAAGGAATACGTGCTAACATGTGTATTTATATAGTATTATAATGTTATTGTATGGTTCCGTCCTAAATCCTGATGATAAAAAGTGATATTTTTGCGTTTTTTTGGGCTACTTTAAAGACAGCCTTGCACATAATGAAATGCACAGTAAACTGTTTTAGGGTTTAGGATCACTTTAGCATGAGTTTACATCAATTTCGGGAACAATTACAATCATGTATTCACAAATATGTCCTCGAACAAAACTGAAAACTTCTGTAAATGTGTAAGGGATGAATCTGAAAAGAATCACTTACTCAGTTAGTGTTTCACGAAAAGTTTCAAACAAAACAATACAGGCACCTTAGCCAATAAATTCAAAGCTATATCAATATTAAAGGTTCCTACCGGTGTTTCAAATGACATATACGGTACAGTATATTGCTGCTGACCTTTTGTTTGTGTTTTTTAAATATTTAAATGGAAACAGCTGGTTCCGATGTAAGCATGTTCAGTAATGAATGAACTTGCTTGAGATCTGTGGACATAATGCTCAGCTCAGTGTTAGGTTTGTAAAAATTCCATTTTGTTGTAGTCTGTTAGCCAAAATAATTTCCCACTTGATTGGACTTGATATTCCAAAAACCGTAGCTTGTGATGCAAGGTAGTTAAATAGCAAGCCTAACTTCAGTATATAGGTCTTTCAGGCCAGCATACTTTTCAAATGAATCCACACTTTGAAGTAATATAATGGCAGCTAAAATCTCACTGTGATGGATTCAAATTTTACATCTTTGCAAGGTTATTTTCATACTGTACATGGCTGTATAGAAGGGAAAAATCTATTCAAAAAATATTATATAATGGTTACAAGTAATCTAAAGTATATTTGATTTGCAGTGGTGGGAGAAGGCAGTAACACACATTGTAGACATACTCAAAATGTCACTTCAGTAAAAGTACATGAGTATTGGCATCAGAATATACTTAAAGTACCAAAAGTAAAAGTACTTATTATGCAGAAAAGGTCCCATTTCAGAATCATATATATTATATGAATGAATTATAACTATGGATGCATTAACAAATTATTTAAATGTTACCGTTGGTAAAGGTGGGGTTAATTGTAACGTATATACTGCTGGGTAGCTTAACCTACAATATTGCACCAATTTATTAGTTGATTATATTTTGTATGAATAATCTGAATCTGCTAAGTAACTAAAGCTGCCAGATAAATTTAGTATAATATTTGCCTCCAAAATATAATGAAGTAGAAATATAAAGTAATAATAATAATAATAATAACTTGGATTTATATAGCGCCTTTCAAGAAACCCAAGGACGCTTTAACATAGACATAAATAAACACAACAAATGGAACATAACAGTAGCTAGAGGCCGTAGGCCTTGGTGAAGAGGTGGGTTTTGAGAAGTCTTTTGAAGCTGTCCAGAGATGGTGCGTTGCGGAGCTCTATGGGGAGAGAGTTCCAGAGGGTGGGGGCTGTCACACTGAAAGCTCTGTCCCCAAAAGTTCGCAATGTAGCATAAAATGGAAAAAAAATCTCAATTGTACCTCGAAATTTCCCATAAATACAATACTTGAGTAAATGTAGTTACTTTCCACCACTGGTGACTTGTAAGAAATAGCTTGAAACACAAACAGAACAAAAACATCATTTCGGTTTGATTTTAGCTGCCCCATAGATTATATAGCAAGGTGCTATTATGGGCTTCTTTCTAATTCTCCTTATAGAATTAAAGGTGCTCTATACGATATCCAGAGCATTAAGATAGCAACAAACAACTATTTGCTATTAAAGATATAGAGGAGGAATGTCTACCTGAGCAGAGAATGAAGTCACTGTCCCTCTATTTGGGTTGTAATCCGAGCTTCTTTGTGTTTTGTTGACATAGCCAGGCCAGCCACGCATGCTTTTAGTGCATGTGAGCGTGCCCCACTGACTAGCTCACGGCCGCCGCTCTGCATTGCTCTCATACGGCGGTTACAGCTGATAACGCCGGCGACGGCGCCATTGCGGAAGTATAGTGCCCACCCTCCGGTTCCCCTTAAGGAAAACACTGTTAGCTCGGTGAGCAGTGTTGCCATTGTTTTCACGTTTGTTGGCACCATTAGCTATGATCCGCCGGCTCAGCCTTCGCCATGTTGAGAGCTGTGTGGAGGCAATAGAAATGCTCCCAATCTAGCATTTAGCACATTTAAAGGTACTATATGTAACAATTTACATGTTTAAATTTTTTTTACATTGCCAATGTGTGTATGGATTGTAACGTAACTTAAAAACGGAGACCTTCCCCGACTTTCTCAGTTGCCTATAACAGCCTGTGGACTGATTTCTATGTAAAAAAAACTCCGGACTGTTTTACCAGTAAAATCCAAAGAATAATATGACGTTTATGTGCGCTCCCAAGTGCCTTGCCTCTCTTTAGCTCCCCTAAAGCGCCAACAGTGTGCAGCTAATATAGCAAAATACTGTCTTGAGTGCTTAAGCTATGGTTGGCCAGCTTGCTGTAACTTACAGTAGCTATGCAGCACGGATCTGCTTGGTTGCTTCATAACATTAGCTGATAAAGTAATTTGCTTGCTGCAAGTTAGTTAGTATCATGGAACCAGTGGTTCAAATAAAATATAGGAACATTACAGAACATTATGTAAGGGATAATGCCCGACAAGCTGTCCATTATCATGTATTAATGGACGACGTGGAGAGATGTCAGGATGCTGACGGCAGTTCACTTAAGGTGTCATTAATCACAAGGATCTTCTGAAAGTTACATATAGTACTTTTAAGTCTGTATAAAAATTCTCATTTTAAACTTAATTTCTATCCCATGTCTTCTCAGATACCAACATGAATGGCTTCGTCTTCCTGTTGTACTGCATAGAAATCCTGGGTGCACTATTGTGTGGGGCTCAAATTACCCCAGGAACAACTATTGATAATTCTACGAGTAGTACTTTCAACTACTCCACCGCTCCAACTTCTGAGACATCACCCTTAGCTTATTCCACTGTTGCCAGCAGTGTTGCCAGCACCGTGTCTGAGGCTACCACTCAGTCACCTACAACAGTCTCACCTTCACCTGGCCCACAGCCCGCCACCACCACCACCACCACCACTTCCTCCACCACACCTATCGTTGTGTTTTACAAGAAAGAATGTCTTCCGGTATTCATGGTGGCCGGCGGACTGATCATAGCCTGCGCTATTCTGCTGCTTTCCACTCTGTTTCTGATGTGTAAGGTGTGCCAGTTGAGCAGACGCGTCAAGATGCTGAGCGACAACGCCGACCTGATCAGCACCTCTGAATACTGGATGGGAACCGCCAAGAGGAACAAAAGCGCGTCAGAGACGGAAGTCAAAGAGACCACCGTGTTGATGGCTGACATCGCTCAAACACAGGAAGAGGTGGGCAACGGTACCACCAAGGAGGAAGGAGGGAACAAGGATGGACCAACGGGAGAGGAGAAGGAGGTGGGAGACGCTGCAAAGAGTGAGGAAGCTTCAACTGTAACCGTCGCTGAAAATGCATCAAAGCCACAAGAGGAGGCCGCTGATTCCCAGTCCACCAAAGCTGTAGCAGCCTCCACCGCGAACAGCAAAGAGGAACCGAAGGATGTGGTGTAGAGTTGTGTGTGTGTGATGCCAAAGAGCTTCCTGAGCACCTGCCTTTACTTTCCTATAGCTTTACAACCCCTTTACAGTAAATAAAGGACTCTGTTTTCAGCAGCTTTTGCTTTAAAGTAACTTAGCGTGCTGCTAAAACTGTATTTCTCTGTTATTTGTGTGTTTTTTTATATTAAAATATATTAATATTGTAATACACAGTTGTTGAAGTCAATTTGTGTTTCACACTCTTTACTTTTTGAGATGGACACACATTAATGACATACAGTATATGACACATGCAGCACCAAGAGCACCTGTAACCTCACTCTTGCCGCCATTTCCCTTTTAGTTGATGGTGTCTACCGTGTGTGTGTGTGTGTGTGTGTGTGTGTGTGTGTGTGTGTGTGTGTGTGTTAGAGAGAGAGAGAGGTCTGCTTGATTAGCAAGCAGAGAATGTGCCTCCTCCGGGCAGTGCCACTCAACTCAGAAAGAAACGCTCTCTTTCACCTCAGCCAGAGCTGACAAAGCAGAACAAAAAAGCTTTTCAAAAACCCCAATATGCGGTTGTTTCCGCCGCCTTGTGCAGATATTTGTTCGTCCGCTTACTTGTGACGTCGTGATGGATGTGCGCTCCCTTCATTAAAAGTCTGAATAGTTTGTCCCTTCTCAACGCAGCCCCTGCTTCAACTCTAATAGCAAGGGGGGGGGGGGGGGGTGGAAACACTCTGGGTTGTGGTAGATAGCTGTAAGTTTTGAAAATGGGGTGCAGTAAAAGTCATCCTCAGTGAAAGTTAAAGCAGCAGCAGTATGAGCAAAGATGATTAAAAAAAGTTATTTTATAAAACGGTCACTATATCCTGACAGTAGTGAATGAGATAGGTAATCTGAAAAAAAAATAATGTGCCTCTGTGTCCTCCGTTGTCCTCCGGTGCTCCTAACTGCATCTGCAAGATTTCACAGACCAGAGGAAAACAACCAATCAGAGCCGAGTTGGAGCCTTGCCGTCTCTGAGCAGCTGTCAATCACTCGTAAACTCGGATCAAACTGTCAAACTAGGCAGCGCTGATCAAATATTAATCAATATTCTGTTACTGTAATGCCCATTTCTCGCATAAAATTTTCAGAAACATTTTTTGTGTAATTTAGCTCTAAAATGATTTGTTACCTGGCAGCCATGTTGCGATCAGTTGAGGAAATACCAAGCACCGCCCACCAGCCGGAGCAAACTTTCTTATTTTACAGCTAAACAGTAAACTACAAGATGTTTCTGAAAAAATGTGAGGAGAGAAATAGGCATTACAGTAACAGAATATTGATTCATATTTGATCAGCGCTGCCTAGTTTGACCGTTTGATTGGAGTTCACAAGTGATTGACAGCTGCCTCCGTTGAATGAACAGTCAATAGGAACACTCTCTCTCTGAAATGACCCGTGATTGGCCAAAGTCTCCTGTCACGGGCTAGATTTTTTAAAGCCTGAAAACAGAGCCATGAGGAGGTGTAGAAGTCTAATTTTCTCTCAGAACACTTTAATTACAATATGCTGAAAGATTATTATGGAATTTTTGCACAATGATACCAAAAACATTCTGCCTACTGCCGCTTTAATGTCAAACATTTACCCAATTGTACGTCAAGCATTCAAAGCGAATGAGGTAAAACTTGCTATGTGCTATAACACAGCTCAAATTGGCAGCATACTGTAGCATGTTGTATGCTGTGACAGTGCTGTGAGGCTTGTTGTAAGGGGCAATGACAGCATACTCAATCACGGTGCTACTGGAAGTATAGGCAGGCAAGAGAGGAAAGTACAGAGTGAGGAAGTAACAAATGCATTGCAAAAGAGGTACTTTGTTCAGTTTACATGACAACTGAACAAAGACAAGTAGCAAACAAACACAAAAGAACAATGCCTCTCAGACGCTCTGGTTACATAAATCAGGAATGCATTGTTATTTTGTTGAATTTGTCACATTTGAAATCACTTCCTGTATCACTGTTGAACTGTCCCCTAATAACCCAAAGCAATGATGTGTGGTAGCAGTGCAGCAATGCAGTGCAGCATTGCTGATGACAGGTAGGAAGCTGCAGTGGACTGGAGCAATAAATCTTGAAGGCTTTTTTGTGGCAGTGTCTAAATGTATACAGGGGAAATAACAACCAATTACAGCACTTTTAGAGAAGGATGCTATTGATTTAGGTGATAACAGTCTCATTTATTTTGAGTACAAACAGAGCTGAAATCAGTCAATTAATCTGACCACAACAATAGCTGCCACTTTAAATGCTGAAGTAAATCCTGAAAGCTGCCAGATAAGGGGTTGAGGAGTTTCCCTTTGCAGCAGCCTCGTATGCAGGGACCCCTCCGGTATGCGCTCCTTTTTCTCCTTAGTTACCCCCCTCCTAATACTTCCCCCACCCCTCCCTGCTCACTTCTACTGCACAGAGTCAACCCAGAGCCTGCAGTGGCTGACCGCGCTAACTCAAAGATCCATACAGGCAATATCAAAGCTCTTCGGAGAGGACAAGAGCACCGGCAGTGAGCGCAAAAACCTGCACCGGACAAGTGAGCAAGGGTCAAGTTCTATGAGGAGAATTCAGGCATAGAGGGAAAAAAAAATCACCTTCAGCAGAGCAGCAGCTGGTCCCGAGCTTGAGGACGGCACAAAAAGGAGCAGAGAAAAGTGACTGGAATGATAAGATGAGAAGGTGAGACTCTTTTTTACACACATATTCTGCCACACCCTCACTCACATACAGTTACATACTGCTGCAGTTTCAGCAGTGTGGAGCTCCCTGGCTGCATGGTGCCTTGCCTGCCTTTGCACCAGCTGATGCATGAGTTCTCTGTGGAGTCATTAATACAACCCATCTACTGAGCTAGTTCCCCTCCTCTGGGAGCGTGGGACTGACTGCTCTGACAACCGCCGCCGACTGAACACGCCAACTGATGCCAGGGAAAATGACTACGGGGATTTCTCATCCTTTTGTGATGAACAGTGTTCTCAAATGGACTAGAAATATCCTCTTGCAGATCAGTTGTAGAAAAGGACGCATTTCAAACCTGCTACTGATGATGCATGTGTGCAGTATGAGCATCCTGCATGGTTAGGGGAAGTCATGTAATGTGAATGTGAGAATCTGCAAGCAATGCAGTGATGTGCAGCAAACACTGAGCATGTAAGTGTGTGTGTGTGAGAGAGAGAGAGAGATTCTGGCAGAGGGTGGAGCTTTAAAGAAGTTTTATTCGGCCCTCTGCAGTCACCGTGCTTCTCCTACAGATAGCAAATGTGCAGTACATCTCCTGTAATCACTATCCAAACACTCTGCAGGCATCATTTGACAGTGTGCCTCCTGGAGGTAAAGAGGATGCAGTGTGAGACAACCCTTAACTCCTGTCCCGTCTCCCCATCTTTCTTTCAGCAGGCATGCGCTGCTGAAGCTCCCCCCTAATGAGGCCCTCCTGGAACTCCTCCTCGTGTTGTTGCTGGGGTCGCACGTCCTCGCCGTGTGCCCCTCCATGTGCTCATGCGGCCGCAGCCACAGGGAGGTGGACTGCTCCTGGAGGGGTCTGAGGCAGCTGCCCGAAGGCCTGCAGCACAACATGCGCTCCCTCAACTTGTCCCACAACCGACTGCACGACCTGGACGGCCGGCTCACCGCGTACACCCACCTCCGAGTCCTCGATTTGTCTCACAACCGGCTGAGCCACCTGCCCGCCGGCTTGCCCCGGTCCCTCTGGCAGCTCTACGCCGCCTCCAACCGCATCCGGCTGCTGGACAAGAACGACACGGTCCACCAGTGGAACCTGCGGCTGCTCGACCTCTCCGACAACAAGCTGGAGCGAGCCATCTTCATCAACAACACGCTGATCAATCTATGCACGCTCAACCTGAGCCACAATAACTTCTGGACCTTGCCCACCAATATGCCAACGCACCTGGAGAACATCGACATGTCCCACAACTTGCTTGTGCAGGTGCTGTCGGGCTCCCTGGACCGGCTCCTCAGACTGACTAACTTCTATCTGCATGCTAACCGCTTTTCCACGCTGCCAGTTGGAGTTTTCGACAAGACGACGTCTATAAGAGTCATCACTCTGGGCGACAACCCTTGGGCCTGTCACCTTTATGCCGAAATCTCCTATTTGGTTTCCTGGTCTCAGCATACCCCCGCTCGTGTCCTGGGCTGCCCCTGCCATACCCAGCCTGTCTGTGGAGGGGTGCGCCCTGGCAGGACTGGAGGGTGGCACTTTGCCTCATACAACCTGCCCCCCCTGGCAGCAAGCGCCCAAGACCTGAGCTCCACGCCCCCTGAGGCCAGTGTCACCGGGTGGTGGTACTTGTCTGTTTCTGCTCCACAAAGCACCCTTGAAGAGACCTCAAACACACAGCACCACCTCTTCACAGCCACGCCCATCGGCATCTCCACCCTGCGACCCAGAAGCACACACCTAACTATTAATCACCTCTCTGCATCTGCTAGTCCAGCTGCCGCAGAGCACATGCTCCACACTGACTCCAATCTCATCTCTGACTCGCTCCACACCAGCAGCGACACGTCCTCTTTTTCTGACACAAACTTCATTACTGAAATGACACTGGCCACGGACCGATTCTTTACAACAGAGAGCCCCTCCGTCCAAACAAAGAAGACAACCACTCTTCGCACCAGGAGTGTGAGGAGGAAGAATCAATCCCTTCCTAACGGCATCAGCAACAGCGGCCCGACTCCTGCTACCTGCTCCTCGCTCCCTTTCCTGCAGAACCTGGGGCTCCTGTCTCTCATTCTGCAACAAGTTCTGTGAAAGACAAAAAAAACATGGACATCTATGAATTTACAGCACAAACAAATATAGCACACACAAGACTGTCGACTGTTGTAGTACTGTCATGTTACTAGCTTTCCCAGTAAAAGGCCATTTTACAAAACAAAGTTTAAAGGTGCAGTGTGTTGGATTTGGTGGCATCTAGTGGTGCGGTTGCAGATTGCAACCAACTGAGTACCCCTCCGCTCAGTCCTCCCTTTCAAGACTGTGTTAACGTGAGCTGCCGAGAGCAAAATCGTGGTAACGCCGTTCGCCTCGCTCAGAGGCCATCTTTACAATAATAACACTACTTTGCAGCGACGGAAGTCAGACGGCAGCTGGCGGTACCGCGGTTTAGCACTCTGCAGCTCACGTTACTACAGTTTCACAAGTGTGTCGGAGAACTACGGTGGCCTTCAGGTAACATAAACAAGCAAAAGGCTCTCTCTAGAGCCAGTGTTTGGTTTGTCCGTTCTGGGCTACTGTAGAAACATGGCGGAGCAACATGGCGGACTTCGTGAAGAGAATGTAGATATAAAGGGCTCAATCTAAGCTAACGACAACACAACGGGTGCGTTCCGATCGCCTAGTAGTTCTCTGCAAAGTGGACTGCACAGGGTATTCAGCCATGTTAAGTAAGATTCCAAACTGTAGGGTGTAAAAATGCTCAGTTCAAAGGGAACTATGAAAGGAAAGAACTAAACAGCAGCTCACTGGAGCGCTAGCATAGGGCTATGCTAGCCGCTAATGTTAGCTGCTGTAAGCATTCATGCTGCAGCCAGCGTTGTGCTCTGGAGACATCGCTGTTTGCTGAGTATTGCTGAGTATACTGATAATGATATTGATATCTAACTATTAATTCAGGGTCCCAGCAGGAGTGTAAAATGTTCACAGTAGCAGCAACAGGTATCCAAGGTGTTTACATTACCAACACTTGGAGGAAGTGGTGTCTGCGTTGGTTCCCTTAACTGACATTCCCTGAACACGAGCAGGAAGTAGGGACTACTGTTTATGTACACTGTAGATCGGACCGCAGCTAACGGTTCTTTCAGGTGATTATACACTAATGAAAACATAGTTATGAATATTATGTCCTTTTTCTGCTAATAGATCCCTGAAATATTACACACTGTACCTTTAACAATCCTTGCTACTCTGAATATGGTGTTACTTTTATAGTTGGCCAAAAAAAAAACAATGAAGTACCTTTTCTAATCACACTTTTTACAAGCCTCCAATCCAATGAAAACATCCCATTGTAATGAGTATAACTAAGCACATGATGGCACTATACGTTCAGGTACTAGTTTATTATGTAACTGAATGGACCCTGGTGCTCATCTGCAACAACTGTCTACCCCTTTCAATGATGTCCAGTACACATTATGACCTAAAATGAGTGTGTATCTTTTATTTTTCCCATTTTTCTTTGCTTACAAAAAGATATGACACTCAAAATGTACTTATTTTGATCAAATATTAATAGATGTCCATGGTGCCTGTTCACTTGTTTCATGTAACAAACCACATCACTCACCAGAGGAGCGGTCTTTTCTGGGGACAGCGTGTATGTAAGAAACTGGTGATGCCACGTGCAGAACAGGGAATAACAGAGAAAACAAACGGACAATGTTGCATCATCACTATGTTTAACAAACTCTGAGTGCCAAGCGCCGCTTCTGTATTTTGATCACATCTCAAACTTAAGTGTCCTTCATGATTCAGTGACGCTCGTGAAAATGATCTGCATGGTGATTGAACGTTCCAGGAATGCTAACCTATTACTGCTATATTGCCGCAGAGCATTAAAGCACAGACATTCTCGGCTTATTTATACGAAATGTTAAGATATTCCAATCTCGATTGCATTAAGCGTAGATAACGGTGATGTGATGTGCCAGCCTACGGGTTTTTACATCTTAGAGATACCTTTGCATACGGTACCGAAAGGTGCTAGAATAGTAGGACATGCATCACACAGCAAGCTGCATTTGATAAACTTAAGAAGAATACAGCGGAATCACGTCTCCAGGGTGATTTCTGTAAAGTTAAATAAAACTGATGAGATATTTACACCTTTCGATGATTGTTTTACGCCACATTTTTCTTCATTCTACACTGCAAGAGTGATGTTTTTAATTTCAAGCTGTTTTCACAGATAGCGTCTCAGGGGGTAAGGCAGACAAATTGCATGTTTTTTTCTCTAGTCTTCAACAACTACATCTCCCATGGGTCTTTGACATAGGTGTCAACCCTCATGGGAGCTGAAGTTGTTCAATGCTAAAAAATAAACTTATTAAACAGTGACTTATTCAGATTTAAAGAGGAACAATTTAGCTAATTTTCAGGTGCATACTTGTATTTTGGGTTTCTACTAGAAAATGTTTAGATGCTTTTATGTTCAAAAAATGCTTTAGTTTTCTCATACCGGCTGTGCTGCAACACCTCTTGTCACCTTCTGTCTGAAACCAAAAAGCCCAGTCTGCTCTGATTGGTCAGCTGGCCCACTCAGTTGTGATTGGTTAACTAGAGTTGGGCTGGTGTAAACATTTTCCAACCGGTTTGATATTACGCCAAAACACCGGACTAGAGCGGTGTACCGAATTTTACCACTAGGTGTCACACTTGACTCAGCAGCCGCTTGTCACAAAATGAGAATAGCTGGTCCACCTTAACAGCCCACCTTAAGTGAGCCTGTGCCTGCAATGCAAGCTGGATTTAGCGCCGTGACGCCGTCTGCACCTGTTGCTGATGTCAGCTACTTTTTAATTTGCCAGAATGTGTCATGATGACAAATGCAGGTTCAGCCATTTTGGCAAAAAATCCAACAGGTGTAAGCTCGTACAAAACCGGAAATCAACCCAACTCAATTGAACCAACCACTCTTCGTACTCCGCTCCTGCTCCGCTCTAACTAGCTTTCTTTGAGGGCGTGCCAAACTAGCCGCTAGGCAGGTATTATGCAAATGTGTTACTTGGTGACATCACCACGTTACAGAAGAAAAGGTGTTTCAGGCAGTTCAGGAGCAGTGGTTCTGTGGGGGAGAGTAACTCCCTTTTGCGTGGACTTTAGGCTTTGTAACTTTGCAGAACTTTTACATGCACAAAAAACTATATAACATACTAAAGGAAAGGGGAAAAGCATAATAGGTTCTCTTTTATTAGTAGGCATTGATTTGTTTTTAAGTATATTTATTGAGGGAAGGTTCACTGTAAGTACAAAAGCACTTATTCCAGATAGACCTTGCTCCACATCTGGAAACCATCCAGAACAAACACAATCTTATCTGTAGGTCATTGAGCAATCACTCAGCAATATCATGTCTACGTTTTTTTTTTATTATCATTTTAAAGATCAGTGAATAAAGAATCATCTACTTTTTCTGACATTAGCCCAGAAATGCATGCTCACTATGTGTTCTTCAATAATGTCTTGAAGAGACATGAGAACATCTCACATGCAGCAGCCTCCTGACACTGTGTGGCACAGGGTGGCGTGAGCCTGGTGATACAGGTGACCCTGTGGTTCAGCCTAGAAGGGCAACATGGAGTCACTGTCACCACCCACACTGTGAATGATAAAAATCTGATGTAATCCCGGTCAGGCCATGAATCATACCTGAACAGCTGGCCGAAGAAAGGGATGAATGCGAATAGAAATTAAAATATATTCCCTTCTTACTGACGCAGAAAAATACTATACGATTGGATAAATAGTTATTACTGTAATTCTTAAGATTTACTGAATAACACACTATAATAGAAGTCAGACAGAGTGAACAAAAATAGCAGACCGTTTCATCTGAACATCAGCCTTTATTCTGAAAACTCAAACACCTGCTGCATACATTCAGTGTATTTATAGCATAGAAACAGAAAGCAATCTGTGGTTGAGTATTATTGTTGTTTGTTAAGTATTATTCACGGCTTTCGTTTCCCCTTTAACTTGCATCTTCATTTAATCACTTGTGTAATTATTAAATGATTATTTTATTGAGTTTATTCCAACAAACCCTCCAAATTAATACTCCCAGTATAAAGCACTATTAACCAGCCAGCTAGCTAGTTTTCCATGGTAGACCTAGTTTATGGGAAATGAGAAGAGAAAGTGAGAAGACTGAGCTACAACTGTTCATTTTGCACCATTTGTGTTTTATTGAGATAGTTTTATGTTTCATATTTGCCCACAAACAGATGTTTGCTGGGAAGAAAGAGTTGAAAATCACTGGGAAGTCATGTTGCTTTATATTGTTTTTAATTGTCAAGCTGAGAACAAACAACACTGAATAATCATGTGCCATTGGTTTAGTTGCCATATTGCAGCTTTCATACTTTCTAATCCTACATGATATATATTTCTTAACTTTCAGCCTCCCTTTAGCTGCAGAACTTTAAAACATCTCTTCAAAGTGCTGTATAGGTGCCAGTGAAGCTGGCCCCGCTAGCCAATTATTTTCTCTGTAGACAACACAAAGTAGTGTCAGATTTCTCTTCGGGCTCCTCCTAATAACTGACAAGGTGTAGAAGGCTAGCATCATTTACCGCTGCCATGCCTCCTCCTCTTCATCTCTCCACCCAGGCTTGTTTTGAGTGAGCTGCCTTCTTTCTTTCTTTCAGCCACACTCAATAAGACTCACCCCCGCAGTGTGCTTCTTTGTACCCGGCAACCCCGCTGCCCCCTTGTGTTCTCATGCATTTAAGTCCCCATCAGCTTTATGTAGCACTGTGTTCAGATATAGTAAGGCTTAAAGAAGATATAGTGTATTGCAATCTTAATGCAGGCAATCTACGTGAGTGTGTAAAATGAGATTTTTTTTTTTTACTTTATACATCATTTTGTGTGTGCGGAAAAAGTCCCCTTTCTTCTGTTGTTGAAGAGCACTGCTTACAAAGCTGGCTATTGGGGGTAGTTTGGAATTTAACCTTTTTTTCTGTACACAGAAACAAGGGAAAGTCCAGCATTCTAGCTGTTCTCCCTTATACAGCAACCTTTCCCTTCAGTGTGAGAGAGGCCATAATAAGGCCGCTGTAGGTGGTGGGACTTTAAACTCACCACTCTTAAAAGGAACACAAGAGACGTGTCACTTCGAACCACCTCCATAGACGCACTACTAGACACACTAATGACATCAGATCCTATTATGATTCCATGTGTGCTAAGTGCCCTCTTGTGGTGGTGGGACAGAAATGAATGTTTATACCAAAACATTACAGACAATTCTTAAGACAGATTGTGTTCTTCACCAGGACACAACTGACAGAGACAATTGTCAAGGACCTTTTGAAAATAATCCCACTAATGTTTAGAATGCACAAAAAATGTGCAATAAAATAAAATATGATAATCCTTTATTAGTCCCACAGCGGGGGAATTTGCAGTGATACAGCAGCAAAGGCATCAGTAAAATAGATAAAAAAAAACAAGAACAAGATATAATAAATTATGGAAGCCCTGAAAGGCCAGCGAGAAAAAAAGTCTGATCTAAATTATTTCACTTCACTTTCACACTTCATTTTACAGGTCCACAAATTTAATGGTTATTAGGTGATAATTAGCAAGTAACCTATTTGAAATTTCTTTGGAATTACTGCCAAATTACCCCAATATGTACCTCAACATTTATTGAAAATTACTTTATTATAAACATTATTTAATAATTATAAGCTAAAATAGCATATAATTGTTAAAATAGGGCCCTTACGCTTGAGAAGCAGCTGTGCGCTGCTCTTCATCAGAGGTGGAAAACCAAAACTAATAGAAGACACTTCTGATCAGGCACAAATCTCACCATTGTGTGACTACACAAATGTAACCTAGTAGCTAATGTAATGATTCAGGGAGTTTTTTAAGAAATTTATTTGCTAATTATTTTGTATTTACCAGCAGACATGGAAATAAAGCATATTGATTAACTTTGTATTCTTTTCCTGGAAGTGTATTAAATAAATTACCATTCATTCATTCATTCATTATCCGTAACCGCTTATCCTGTTCAGGGTCGCAGGGAGGCTGGAGCCAATCCCAGCTTGGGCGAAGGCGGCCAGACTATCACAGGGTTGACACATAGAGACAGACAACAATTCACGCTCACATTCACACCTACGGGCAATTTAAAGTCACACCCGGGTTCAACAATTAACCTAACCTGCATGTCTTTGGACTGTGGGAGGAGGCTGGAGAACCCGTAGAAAACCCACGCTAACACGGGGAGAACATGCAAACTCCACACAGAATGGCCCCAAGCCGGATTCGAACCTGCGACCTGCTTGCTGTGAGGCTAACCACTGCACCACCACCATAAATTACCAGCTATTGGGAAATAACGGAATATAATTATTAAATAATGTTTATGATAAAGTAATTTTTAATAGATTTTGAGGTAAATATTGGGGTAATTTGGCAATAATTCCAAAGAAAATTTCAAATAGGTTACTTACTAATTATCACCTAATTACCATGACTGAACAGCTGAAAAAAAATGTTTTGCCAGGATAATCCTTCTAAGTTCCTTTTTTTTCTGTGAAATAGGTGAAAAAAATTCAGGCTGATTTTTCTAATTTACGTCTCCTAAATTAAGTTTTCTAAGTTCTACATTAGTTTCTTTTGGCTAGAACTGTATTTTAATCATCGCTAATCTGCCATTAGCGTCAGCTATACTGACATTAGTCCTATTTAGAACCTGGGGTAGTGGTGCACTCTGGGGATCGAAATAAGTATTACAACAACAAAATCAGCCCTAAAAAAACAATTCTAACACCTTTTTCACACAGAGTAAAAAAAAAGTAACTCAGAAAAATCAGCTTAAGATTTCCACTTGTTTTCACACAGAAAAAAAGGAACTCAGAAAGATTAACCTGGCAAAACATTTCTTTTCAACTGAAAATAATTTAGATCAGATTTAGAAAATGGATCACCAGAAAAAAAGGTTTTCTTACATGCCTATCAGGGCTTCCGTAATAAATAGTAAGTAAACAATAAAGATATAATTATAAGTAAACAGTAAAAAAAAAGACCACTCCAGCCTGCTTATGGCTGAAACAATGGCTGCCAATTTCGACCTCCTCAGAGCCTGCGTCACAATATCAATTGTGCACCAGAATTAGGCTGGTAGCCAACCAAAGAGACGCTCAAATGTTCCAGATAAAGTTTATCTGATAGGGCCTAATCTGTATTGACAGCTAGGGGTCTATATGCCGCCATCTCTTTGAGCCAAGAGCGATGTTTTCCAGTCTGGGGGCACTGATCAGCTGAAAAACGAAAAAACGTGTAGGAATCTGGAAGAAATAACAAGGCGTATACTTCAGCTGCCGGAAGACTGATGAGACAGGCAAAAAATTCAAACCCTGCAGCATAGCAGAGGGGGGTGAGGGGGAGAGAAGCTGAGGGTATGGTATCTCTCGCTCTCGTCTCAATGGCACAGACAAGGCAAGGTCAGTGTTAAGGTCGGCGGTTGCAGAATAGGAAGTGGTTGGCAACTGAGAGAATATATGGTGGCAGCCAGTTAGGGAAGAGAAATAAAGTAGAAAGGAAAGGAGCGAGAGAAAAAGGCTGGTAGAAAACAAAGAATGAGCCAGAAGACAGAAAGCACCACTTAGCCGGTGTGTCCAGAGAGGCCTGCTTTACTGTGCCACGCTTAGCCTCTGGAAGATTTAAAAGAAATGTCTGAGGCATATGCACTCATATAAACAAACTCAGAGAATAAAACTGGGTATAAGAGTTCTTCAGGCTGGAAATCTCTAGGCTTATGGTCTGTCAGTTTGTCCGTAAAGCAACAACAAATGCAGCTGTGCGCATGCATGAGTGTCTTAACACCCATATAAAGAGGAAATCTTGAGCGTGTGCTGTAAATTTGCATGATAAACCAGAGAGCATGGTGCACAGCTGTCCAGAGGAGGATTTCAACAAAAATGGGCTTTAATGTACTTTGACACAGAATGGGGAAAAAGTAGATTTGGACGATTAGACTGTTGTCAGGCTATTACATAGGTGTTATCAGTCAATATAAGCCACATAGATGTGGGTCAATAGGGGCCTACTACACCCAATAGTAGGTTTTTATCATCTATTCACATGGTCGATCACCGAAAGAAGGAATAATAATGACAGGAGCAGATGTGGAGGTCAGGCGCTGTAGTATAGACAGCAAGAAACTTCATGGGTGATGGGGTTTGCATCCAGTGTGAAACCAACAATATGTAACCGTCTTTGTGTTTACTAGCGTTAAGTTTCACTTTCACTTTAGAAACATAGTTATTTTAAGCCAAAACATGATCTTTTCCCCGAAACTTAACTGACTGTATTTGTTGCCTAGACCTAAAGAAGTTGTGGTTTTGTTGCCTACACCTAAAGAAGTTGTAGTTTTGTTGCCTAAACCTAAAGAAGTTGTAGTGTTGTTGGTTAAACCTAACTGTTTTTGTTGCCTAACCCTAAAGAAGTTGTGGTTTTGTTGCCTAAATTTACATCTTGTGTTGCCAAAACCTAAAGAAATTGTTGTTTTGTTGCCTAAACCTAAAGAAATTGAAGTTTTGTTGCCTAAACCTAAAGAAGTTGTAGTTTTGTTGCCTAAACCTCAAGAAGTTGTGGTTTTGTTGCCTAAACTTAACTGTTTTTGTTGCCTAAACCTAAAGAAATTGTGGTTTTGTTTGTGTTCAAAACGTTTCATTCAGTTCTACTTGTTAAAACGTGTTGCTTTTCAGTTTCGCTCCGCATATATGGTGCTTATAGCGACCGATAACACCTATTTAATGGCCTGATAATGGTTGAATTGGGTGATTTGGGGAGCTCAAAATCAAGCTCACTTTGGAAACAGCGTTCAAAAGACAGCAGGGTCTCTGTGTGGGGGGAAGGGGTATAATACCACTTCCTCTGTCTTGACAAAGCTCTCCAAAAGGCCAACGTGCACATCTTTCCTCGCACTGCTGACTGTACAGGTGATAGGATGGCTCCTCGCGGCGCTTTAATGCCACTCGTCATCATCTGTAACACACAGCTCTCTCTCTCTGGAGTCGTGCGAAACAGCAGCCAGAACATTGCAGGGGAGCAGCAGGGGCATGAGCTTATCTCCCAGCCCAGTGGAGCAGGTAAATGATGTCGTCATCATCCACTCGGTGTTGGAGCCCGATTGGTCTAAAGAGCCCCACATGCAAATCTTTTAACACTAAGGTCAAAAATGCACATCAACTTGCTCCGTCTATATTGTTAAAACAGAGATGTATGTAGTTAGAGTGATTCTCTGGAGTACTACGAGCTATTTAGTGGTACCTCGAGGTGCTTTGGGGCACATGGTACAAGGGAATACTGCGTTTCTCAGAAATTTGCAAGGATAATTTGCAGGCTTTGAGGAGCCTCATGCATTTTAGATATTTCAAAAGTCAATATTACGGTTTCATTTTCTTTAATAACGTGGATGTCTGAATATCACAGGGGCCCATCTACCTGGAATGCTAGTGCGTAGCCTCTGGCACAGCTTAATTAACTCATCTGCGTAGTTACAGAGGGCATAATGGGGGGAGAGAAATCACTCATCACCACCAGAACACCCTTCCCTACTGATCTGACTTCAAACAGTTCCTCTATGATGTGGTAACAATTGTACTCAGTGCCAGTGATCCTCAAATATCACACATATCATGATCAGTCGACAACAGATACACACATGATGAGAACAGAAAATATATTTATTAAATTCATCAGTTTACAATTAAATACTCCAACGAGGAAATAGAGTTTTATCAGATGCTAAATTATTCCAGTGCAAGATGAAAGAGCAGGTAGGTAGGCTGCAGTTTGGTGGGTGGCTAATTCCTGAAATAGGACTGTCAATTATGCATGTTTGGGTCCGGCTCTCTCCCTGAGAGTCTGAGAGGTGCTTTGGCTTTAGCAAAGGAAGAAGAAGCAGCAGAAAGGAGAGAGGGACACTAGAGGGAGACAATTTGTTCACAGCTGCAGCCTTCTCCACAGCTTTTCCTCCGGATTGTGAATTCCACCGTAATAGGCCCTCCTGAGGAAAGCACAGACCACCCAATCCACAGTGATCAACACGAAATCATTCGCAAAATCCGAAGGACCAAATTAACGGCGTCTCGAGAGTGTTTGAATAATATATCCCTCACAAATTCATGTATTTAGTCTGAGCTATCTTTTAGTACTGGATTAAAATATATTGGATTCTTTCACGTGTCCGTGCGTGCTTTAAAACACACGACACATGCCTCTGTGAGATTTATGCAAATATAAAAATGGAAAACCCCCGCAGACTTCAAGTTTCACTTTAGTTTCATCAACCGTATTTATGTCTTCAGACATTTAAAGGTTAAAACATATAGTGTTTGTGATTCACGCACAGAGAAAGAGGAGAAAAGGGGGGTTATGCGTGATCCAAGAACAATTTCTCCAAGGTCAAGTGAGGATTCTGAGGGTGTAAAGTGATTACTGCAACAGGAAACAGGATGCCTCTTCTCAAAAACATCATCTCATAACACTGTCAGCGAGTCTATTGCTCCTCTCACTTTCTTTTCCCCCCTCAGCTCCTTTCATACACTATCAATTTCACTTCTCTCTCTCTCGATCCCCCAGAATCCTCCAGTCTTCATTGCAAAAGGCTCGGTTAGTTACAAGCTTCTTTTTTTGCATGCTTTGCTTGAGTTTCCTCTCTATTGAGAAGCGGTTCGGCACTAAATACGAGCTACAATTGCACTGATACAACTGTGTGATTTCAGAGATCTTTGCATTGTCCTTGATTCTAAAGTGAATTATGATTCGACACACAGATGAGTTCAAAGCACGCAGGGTATAAAAAGGTGTCTATTTCTTGAAATTCCCTCATTAATCAGAACGTCTTCAACAGCTGCCACCTTTATGAATGCTTCCAAGCCGTGGTGATGATGCTGGGTGATCATCAGCATCAGTTTCAAGGAAAATTTGTTCGTACATAGTTTGCAGAAAAAATATACACCCTTTTCTCTTCCCTCCTCACTCGATACTAAACGCTCAGCTGCTCTGAAAGCATAGCTGTCAGAGCGCCTAAACTTGCTTAAAGAAGGATAAACATTTTAGGCACTTTCATCAGGCGGTGGTGGCTGCTCGGATTAAAGGAGAACACAGTTCTATTTAAAAATCTATACATTTTTCTCCTTCAATCAGTGTCAAAAAGATCTAGGGACCCCAAACTTGAACTATAGTGTTTGTCCATAAGATAAGAAAGATTTTTGCTGAAATATGATACAGCACTTAGATATTAAATAGAATAGGCCAACCTTTTTCCGTAGGGGACCCCTTTTCTATCCTTGAGTAAACTGATGACCCTGACTAAGTGGATATTTCACATTATATTCAATGCATAACAATAACAGTACAGAACTGATAAACTACAATTAATGCAATAGGAAGTTTGTGTAAAATGAGCAATTTGGATGAATTTTGAGCAGATTATTTCCTGTGAATATTGCATCAGAGATGAGTTATTTTGAGGAACTTTTGATACAATTCTCGGTATTGTGTATTTTGTTGTATTTTTAACAATCATACATACTTAGAAGGATTCTTTTTTGACAAATGTTTTCCTCGTCATTGTTCTATTAGCTCTTTGGTTGTTTTAACTGAGAGGGAAGTCTGTTAATTTAGTTTGTGTTCAGGTCTTCATCGTACCCTTATAATCCAAACTTTAAAAAGAACAATTTAATTTAGTTTTCTTCACAGAAATGAATGAAATGCTGAGATATAGGCCAAATGTATGTTGTTTTAAAAACACCCTGGGGCACCTGCTCAGGTGAGCTACCAGGGCGCCCCAGGCGCAAGGACCAAGGCTGAGTCCTTACCGCAGCAGCCCGGGTTCGAATCGGGACCCCCAGGTTGGGAACCACTGGAATAGGGTGTGTTTTCTTTGGCATCAAGCTGCTTTGGGTTCAAACCCGGTTCGCAACCCTTGATCAGATATTGTAAAATGTCACAGCTAACGTACCCTTTCTGTCACATTTGACTTTGCTCTCTTCACGGTGTGACACGGTGAACAGAAAGGCCATGATAGCTTTGTTCAAAAGGCAGAATAATTCACTGTGAAACCTGTGTTTTTATTTGAGCATAAAACAAGTCGCTCTTCATGTGTTAAATCCACTGTGATTTTTGCACACCTTGTGATCGCTTTAAAGCCTGTTGTTCCTCAGAGCTCATATTCCACATTGATTTATAACCCCTCTCTCTCTGCAGCTGCATGAGTGGATGCAATTTTTCTCACATTCACATTTTAGGCATTATGCTGTAGGACACTGTCACGCGTTTGACAACTTATAGAACATGCAACAGTAAAATAATCTTTAATGCATCACCAAGTGGCATGGGAATAGTGCATAGAAGGTAGAATAAGTAATAGTGTTTCACACGAGGTGTCATATTTCCATTTTCTTTGACACCGCTGCGCTACAAGGAATTGCCACCACTTGCCTATATACTTTTGTCTCAGAGTTACAGACAGCTGCGATGTGGAGTGTCCCCTAACTAATGACGAGTTTTAGCTGTTAAACTGTCAAAAGTCGTGCTATTTGGGTTTTATCTAAGTCATTGTTTCAAAAACATGCTGCCTGGCTAGATAAGAAATCCCCTCTGGTGGTGCCCTGAACAGTCAGCACAGGCGGGCCTATTCAAAAAACTGAATGCGAATAATGAAATAGGATCACTAGTCACGTTTCATGCAGAGCTTGGGATGTTTTGTTGTAATTATTCTCATGCCAAGATGAATGAAAACTGCATTTGTATAGAATTTATTGTCTGTGAGCAGTAATGTGGCACGGATACAAATGTATAATACATAATTTAAAGCATAATTTGTACATGAGATTTCCTTTTCTTGTGTTCTATTGGTAGCATACTGTGCAAATAATGTCTATCAAAAACACATTTTTTCCCAGCGCATATGTCATGCGTGTTCATTTATTCATTCATTTCTTCTTCTTCGGGGTCACGAGGGGGCAGAGGCAGTTTATCTCCAGATACATTCTGCAGGCAGGGGGCATGGTCGGCAGCTCGTTACAGGTCATCTACATGAAAAGATTCATAATTACTCCACTGCATGTATGGATATCGTACTTTATTGATCCCCGTAGGATAATTCTTTGTTGGCTTTCATAATGAATATAGCAGTTAAAGGTCAGAGCTCAGGGTCAGCTACAGAGATTCAGTATCGTGCTCAGGGGACCTTTTCCACAGGATCTGAACCTGCTGGAACGCAGATTTTATGACTAATAATCAGCCCGCCTCACCTCACCGCCTAAAGTTGGGCACGTTTTAATACACTTAAAAATTTGATCTTCTGCGTATTCTGAGCTGTATCTGAAAAATATTCATTGTAACAAGTTTTAATTTAATATATTACAGACATGCATTGTTGGTATTATGGAATTATAACATTCATGTTACATTCATTATACATGAATGTATTGGTCACATAAGGCCCATTAAATGTGCACCTACAGTGGTAAGAATTTAACTAACCAAAAATCCTCTTTTTGGAAAACTGTATGACATTTATTATTCTTATTCTTATTCTTATTCTTATTAATAAAAATAATAATAATAATAATAAAAATAATAATAACAATAATAATAATATATGTCATTCAGTTTTCCAATAAGAGGTGCTTCTATCTATCTATCTATCTATCTATCTACTCTCTCTCTCTCTCTCTCTCTCTCTCTCTCTCTCTCTCTCTCTATATATATATATATGTAAGAAAGTAGAAATAAAGTAGTATGTAAGTATGTTAATGTAAATTATGTACATAATGCAACAATATAAACAAAATGTTATATATATAAATTAAAAAAAAGTTTTTTACATTAAAAAGAAAATGAGAATATATAAATTTGCAATATATAGCATATGTAACCACAGTGCAAAAAGTAAAAAAATAGTATATATATATATATATATATATATATATAGCATAGTACTATATATATAAATATATAGTATTTA
>CAKALU010035543.1:0-27529 GCA_916700995.1 Hozukius guyotensis | reverse complement strand
GGAGCTACTAACATTAACGGAGGTTCCATTGAGTTATTATTATGAGGTGTTCAAGCTCTACTCAGTAAAAATGACTATTGGGCGAAGGTAAATTACAACGTTATCATGATGTGTTCATATGTAATCTCGTAAAATTAAGTTTTTTGGCGAGAAACTTGAATAAATCCAGATGTTTGTAGGAGATGTTTCCACAACAATATAAAATAGATATCAGAGAGAGAATTATGACCTGGTTAACTTTCTAACACTAGCTCTAAGCAGCTTGCCAAGATTTTTTTTAATCAAAGCAAATATTTAAATAATCATAATCATTTGAATTGTGTGTTTTTATACAAACAACCACTATAGATGACAATAACAAAGTACAGTATTGTGTACAGTAGGCTCCCTCCCCCGAAAAATAGGGCTCCCCAGAACCTACGGTGGGATTCGAACACTGTAATTTACCATGTATATAATGTTTTTCATGTAAAATATATCGAACATTGAATGACACCAGATCTAAAATGTTATTCCTTTATTTAGTGCAGAGATTTCAAAAGTGGCAGATAAGAAAAAATACTTGTCTGCCACAGTGGCAGGAAGTGAAAAAAGTTAATTTCAGACCCTGATTTCAACACTGCTGGTGGAATATGGCCTCTTGAAACTGGTATCGGTATAAAACCATTTGCAGCAACCCCTCAGTCGTAGACGGGAGGATGTGCTGCCTCGGGCCACAGTCCAGACGTGGGGCCTCTGTTTGGAAGAATGTGTCAGCTGCCTGTCACTGTTTGTCAGTTTGACAGGAGGTGAGCTGTGTTGTTTGTGGACCTGCTCTTCCTCCCAGTCCCCCCTCTGTCTCTGCTGGGCTCCCACATCTCTGAGAAACAAATGGCAGTCAGACAGAACGAGGCTTGAGTTTCAATACCGCCGTGCCGTGTACACAATACATAAACCCCCAGATATTCTCACAATTAGCTTAGGTGCCCCACATTCCTGACCTCCGCTTGCATGTGCGTATTTAGGGCAAAGGTCAACACTGTCGGCTCCGGCTTGGATGATTCGTGTTGCTCCACACTAGCAAAACACACTTTCAGTGATTTTTATTGCTGGTGCTGTATGAGGAGGAAGAGAGAGTAGAGAAATCCATATGAGGGTGAGAGGGTGATGGATGCATAAGAGTTGAGTCTTGTTTTTTAAACAGGGCTTGTCACCAAACCATTTAATTCAGAAGCATGTTGCCTGAATAGGTTGTCAGTCTAATTTTGGCTCAAATAAACTCACAAAATAGATTATCTTCAAGCACCATTTGCACTAGATTATTACACGTGTTTTAAGATATCCAGTCCTTACGACCAAGTTCAAAAAGTCACACTAATATCTGAGACATCTGTAAAGAGCTTTTTTTGTGTCTTTTTCAGTTCATTATTTGAGTTTTCTGGCCCACAAATATCCCAATTCAATTCATTCAGTCAGCATAGTGCTAAACCGGACGTTAGGTGGCTCGGCCAGCGGAAGTCTGTGGTGCACATTCATAGATTAACTGTAACTGTACATATGTAATCAACCCTCACCTGTGATTGGGCACAGTTTCAGCGCCTTCAGCAGACACGCCCCCCAACGTTTCAAAGTAGAGAATACTGCTTATTTTTTCACTATTTTGAAACCTAATTTCATACACTTGGCAATTTTTTAAATCATTCAAATTTGGCTGGGTGGTTAATAACACATTCTTTGGTGTGACAAACTCAGAACACATTTATTTTTGCTTTACTTGGACTTTAAGGTTTGTTGCTTTATGAGAGTGATTTCACTCTCTGAGGGGATAGGAATGAATGGACCGTTTCTGACCCATTAACACATGAAATACATATCTCCCAGACTGACATGCCGCTGGATAATCCCCCTCCCCTCGCCAGCTGACTGATAGACATAATATCCCATATGTCCCAAAATGATTAGTTGAAGCTTGCTGTCTTATTGGGTTAGCCCGCTGGTCAGTAGAAGGAGACGCAGGATGAGCCCTTTGTGTGAGTAATTGGAGGAATAAAAACAGCACATACCAGACACAGAGGCTATTGATGAAAAGGGGACAGCCCTGACAAGGAACAGTTCTTTTCTTTTGTTCCAAGGCCAAAACTAGCCGACCGTCCGTTCACTGTGTCGCTCGCTGTCCTCACGGGGCAAGATCTACCACGGAACATGAGTCTGCACAGCCTGAAATAGGCCACGTCAGTTTGTCGGCTCTGTCTCAGTATGAACTCCACTGCCTTTGATATTTATCTGCAGATATCTCTCCGGTATCCAGCTGTCTAGAGAATTTTAAACGACCTTCTGAAATGGGACAGAAACTGAAATTTGAATGTGTTTGCAAGAAAATATCGGAAATATCGGGTTATTGTGTTTTGTGATACTGTATCGATTCTCAAAAACATTATGAGTTGTAATTAATAGTTTACATGCAAAGATTAACTCAGTCAATACTTTATTTCATTTGCAAAGAGATGCACCCTCTCAGTGTATGTGCCCTCTCAAAGTAGTGTTTTGATGCTATGATGTTACAGGGACTGTGATAAATGCAAATGCAGATCCCACTGTTCTGATTGCATAAAAAAAGTAAACTTTTTTTCACTCAGATTTTATGCATATGATGGTGTGTTCTTTATACTATGACCGATTTCCTAAAATTAGATTTAAATAAATTAAATCGCAATATATCTCCTTGTTTACAGTATCGCGATATATTGAATCGTAACCCCTGTATCGCGATATGTATCGTATCGTCAGATTCTTGCCAATACACAGCCCTAGTCTGTACCCTCACTGCCAACATGATGGGTAAACATTTGTAATCTTTAACAGCCACTACAGTTGAGAATGATGAACGTGAACATTTTTGTCCATGATCTGCTTTATCTTTTATAGAAAGTTGGAACAAATATACAAATACACTGAATACACTGGCCTTTAGATAATGGGCTTATGTAATTCCACGGTGTTGCAGATAAACACACTCGTGTGTTTACACTTCAACAGCATGATTTCCCAAAGGCTTTTTCTCTGATCCAGGTTAGAGGACGACAAAGAGGAGGGCGCAGGTGTGACTCTGTGTTGGAGGGATCAAGGGAATACTTTCTCTTGTTAAGATCTGTGTGTGTGTGTGAGAGAGAGAAAGAGAGAGTTTGTCCGTAACAGTGTGTGATTATACAGCCATGCAGTCTCGTGTATTATATTTGCACAGGGTATGGCAGGTCATTTATGCCGTAAGATAGTGACTAATTTTGAGAGATCCAGATTAAGGTTGTTATCCAGATTCATATCTGAATCACTTCATATTGAAGATTTCTCAATACAGAAGGTTATATTTAGTCTAAAGTAGGCCTACATTAAAGGTGCTCTATACGCTCGTGGCCGCCACTCTGCACTGCGCTCATCTAGCGGTTGCCTGCTGAAGCTTTAAATTACAGCATCAGCTAGTATCACGTAAAAACTGTACTATATGACGAAGTGACCTGCCATAGACATGTTCGTAATGTTATTGCACATGTTTATACTAGAGGAGGGTCCCCATGAGGACATCTATCCCACCACACACACATTCTGACACATTGGTCTCATTAGGTTTCTGGCACAAACGGACTTGGAGGGAGGGGGGAGGAAGAGAGAGAGAGAGAAAGAAAGAAAGAAAGAAAGAGGGAGCAGACAAGATGAAGAAGGGAAAGACACAGAGGTAGGACTTTATGAGAGGTAAGGGAACAGAGGAAAGAGAGGGATGAAGAAGAGGAGGGAGAGAGAAGTAGGTGAAAGACGGAGGACTGTAGATAGAGAAGAGAGGAGAGCAAGAGAGGAATGAGAGAGAAGCCAGTGAAGAGAGAGCAGCAGGCCAAACCACAGGGGAATTTCTGGGCAGTTTTTTGGGGGGAAAATACAGAGGCTGGGGTCTAAATTGCCTCACTTGCTGCTCTGCAAGCTATTATTTCGTTATTTCGGCCATACCATAAGATGATTACTTTTGTGTGAATCTGTGTCTGTGTGTGTGTGTGGTGAGAAACAAGAGTGGAAGGCGGTTTGAAGGCGGGTAGTATTACGGGTAGCTTTTCGCCACAACTAACGCCACAACCAAATATGTGTCGAGTCAGACTCCTCTGCTTTTTTGCACTCCTCCTCTTCTACATGCTATCCTTTTGTTCCCCCTCTGTCCATCCTCTTCCCTGTTTTCCTCGTTCCCTCTGTTGCTGCAGGCAGAGCGAGGTATGAAGGGAAGCAGATGAGCTGGCCTCGTGGGATGTTGGTTGACATCTCTGGGGAAACTCCTTTACACACATTAATGTGGATGCATATACAGAGGCAGAAATGTGTGAACACGCGCACGCACACACACACACATGATGAGATGGTAGTCCTCTGTGTCCAGGCCTAATTAGAAGCAGAATTGGAGCTGAGTGAAAGGCCTGAAAGAACTAATGAGTTCATTTAACAGCACCAAAGGAGAAAGAGATAGACAAATAGACATGCGATGGAAGCAGAAAGCACGAAATCTGTCTGTAATGATGGGAATAAAAAAAATTTTTTATCTGAGATAGACGGACTGTGAAGAGGAAGAGTTATTAGTTCTGGCAGGAAAAACTGGGGAAATATATCACATCGAAACGCCCCAATGCTACTGTAAGCATCCAATGATGATCTGCTGGTGTTTCATGTATTCCCATAAGTGTTTTCTAGGGCTCCAGAGTGCGGCCGTTGAAAATCCATCAAGTGCAACTAAACATTATCATTGGTCAAACTGGTGACCCATTTTCATTCACATATCTTGAGGTCAGAGGTCAAGGGACACCGGTGAGCTTTGAACTTTGGAGCGTCATTTAGCCTCCTTCCCGACAAGCTAGCGTCATGGTTGTTACTATGGATTTCTTAGGTTTTTTCTAATTTCATATGATATCTGTACCTTCACTCTACCTCTAAAACTGAAACCTGCTACAGCCTCTGAAAGACGGTAAAGTCGGTCGCGGATCTCAGGGGGTTAGAATGCTAAATTGAGGATTCGCAAATGAGGATGTCGTGTCGGGGCGGCTGTGGCTCAGACATAGAGCTGGTCGTCCACCAATCGGAAGGTCGGCGGTTCGATCCCCGGCTCCTCCGTGTGTTTTTGAGCAAGATACGTAACCCCAAATTGCTCCGGCTGTGCCACCGATGTGTGAATGAGTATTTAGATTAGATCTTAATGAGCAGGTTGGCTCCTTGTATGGCAGCCTCTGCCATCAGTGTATGAATGTGTGTGTGAATGCTGACATGTAGCTTTGAGTGGTCGGAAGACTAGAAAAGCGCTATATGTAAATGCAAGTCCATTTACCATGTTTTAGTAAAACTATGACAATGTATTTGTACAACTGTTTTTACAGTTTTAGAGATGTACAGATACAAATCACTCGTGTTTTATAAACTCACTTGTGTTTTATGAGACACAAGTCACGTGACATTTTACGAGTCACATGCTCACTGTATTTGTGGATTTTTTTGTGAAAACAGCACGATAAAAGAGTCTCAAAAGAATCCACACAAATAGGTGGAGATTCACAAATATATTTCCTTTGAAAAATGCTAAGTTGATGTACAAATGATGATATACGAGTTGTAAATTAGAGTCACAGATACAGATAGAGATTCACAGATACAGATGGATATTTACAGATACAGATTTACAGATACAAATCCCTCTGCATTTTATTGTGCATTGTGTTTCACGAGTTACATAACTTGACATTTGTTTGTGAATACTTACGACACTGTTTTGACACCATACAATGTAGCAGGTAGACGCAGCACAATGAATAAACCTGTGGTGCTTGTAGCATCTCAGCTGTTAAAAGAGGCTACATCCCCATGACGATGGATTTGATTTCTGTGGCTACATCAAAGACTGCAACTGCTCACAGCCCTTTCATTTAACCAAACAAACTCTTGAATAGGAGCAGATGTACAGTGGTCCACACTGCCAACAAATTACACAACAGAGCATTCATAAGCTTAACTGCAGCAGAGGGTTTTCTCAACCAAGATTCAAGAAATGTTGGTTGTGAAGTTATCTGACTACGAAATCTGAAAGATAATGACAAGAACCTAATTATTCACATTAAAATCATTTAGCCGGAGAGTAAGACCTCATTTCTTGGACTCGTACCTCAAGAATGGCTGAAAAGAGACAAATATTTATTAAATATATAGCTGGTAGCTGCAGGTAAAAAGGCTCTTATGTGGAAATGGTTAGAGCCCAATTTTAAATGCATGGATGGATATTACAATGGACATTTACAAAATGGAGAAGATAACAGCATATGTTGACCATAAATTGGAATTATTTGTGTCATGCTGGGAAAACTGGGTTACAGGGTCTGAAATGACCACCCGCCACCCGCCAAATGCGTGTAAATTGTTGGCAGTGGTGGGTAAAATTGTCAGGCCATCCGCCACTTTGGCGGACAGGGAAAACGCTAGTGATGGGAATAGAGAACCGTAGTTGTTGGATTCCTTGGCATCTCATGCCTCTGTGACTATTGATTCCTCTTATTGATGCTTTCCGACAGTTACGCATGCACAATGACACATACGCACGCTGTATCATGTTTCAGTTTGTTTGGGACCGGAGTCACAGCAGAGAGAAAAAAAATACACTCAACAGCATGACGCTACTAAACCTGAATAGACGCACCCTATTTTGTCTATGATAATGCTACACTGTGAACAACAAATCTGTGTTGAAATCAGCAGGAGGAGAGTTAGTAACGTTACCTGTTAGCAGCCAGTGGGCAGCACAGTCCTGCTGGTTAAATAATGGAGCTACTAACGTTAAAGGAGGTGCCATTCCGTTATTATTATGAGGTGTTCAAGCTCTGCTCGGTAAAAATGACCATTGGGCGAAGGTAAATTACAACGTTATCATGATGTGTTCAAATGTAATCTCGAAAAAATAAAGTTTTTTGGCAAGAAACTTCCAACGTTTCCAGTTGTTTGAAGGAGACGTTTCCATAGCAATATAAAATAGATATTAGAGAGGGAATTTTGACCTGTTAAACTTCCTTACAGCTTGCCAAGATTTTGTTTGATCAAAGAAAATATTTGAATAATCATAATCATTTGAATTGTGTGTTTTTATACAAATCCACTATAGATGACAATAACAAAGTACAGTACATTACTGAGTACAGTACCCTCCTTCCCCCGGAAAATAGGGTTTCCCCGGAAGCTATGGTGTAATTGGAACGCTGTAATTTGCCGTGTATATAATGTTTTTTATGCAAAATATATTGAGCATTGAAGGACATCAGATCTCAAATGATATTCCTTCATTTAGCGCAGAGATTTCAAAAGTAGCAGACAAATAAAATACTTGTCTGCCAGTGGAAGGAAGTGAAAAAGGTTAATTTCAGACCCTGCTGGATTAACTATGTAACACCCCACAGGCCAGATTTTGTTTTTGCAAATCTATGATTATATGTTGAAGAAAAGATCACTCCCTAATTGTTCATAGTTTTCCCTATTTTTCTCTTTATCGATAACAAATCTTAAACAAACCTAAGTGGATGATGTATACATACAGTATAAGTATGTTTAATACTAAGTGTCATCAAAAGTTTGTCAAAAAAGAATATGATAAGCATCACCTTAAATATGGTGTGACATTGTTACTACCAGCTTCTCTAACTATTGGCGATTGGAGGGACATCATCAGGTGGAGGTCATAGGTTGTGAATCAACAGATTCTTCAAATCCAGTGACAAGATTAATATTTAGGAGTTCTGAAAACTAACTGACCCGTCATATGAAGTTTGTCAGTGCTTACTCATGATGATGATAACTTGCTGATAAACCAGTGCTGTCACGTTCCCCTTTACAGAGAACAGCCATCATTGTGAAACTCCACAAACAGTGCTGGGAAATGAATTGTTCACATATCCTCTTTTCCAGTCCCACTGATTAAAAGGCTTGTTCTGTAAAACATTAACACATATGCACATACAGCTTTAAGTCCTACTGTACGTTTGGCTGAACCACAAATTATATCGTCAAAAATAAAATTCTCTAAAGAAAAATCTCCCCCTGCTTCCTTTTAACAGACTAATGTACTCCTCACTGCCAAACTTTGCATATGAAAATGTAAATATAGATTAAACTGTTTCTTCTGATGTCACAGGGAATCAGACCCGGTGCAGGCCTTAAGAATAACTTTATCCAAATAGCCAATCTTCTTTTCAATTTTCAATTCTTTTCAATCTTCTTTTTTACTTATGTATGTCATATAGAGCATCAGTATTGAATTGAGGCTGTTTCATAACCAGTTAAAAACTCCTCACAGTAACTTTTAAGCTTCAGTAGGCAGATATTTGTTGGCATCATTGGGCAGAAATTCCATAATAATCTTTCAGCATATTGTAATTCAAGTGTTCTGAGGGAAAACTAGACTTCTGCACCTCCTCATGGCTCTGTTTTCAGGCTTTAAAAAATCTATCCCGTGACGGGAGACTTTGACCAATCACAGGTCATTTCAGAGAGAGAGCGTTCCTATTGGCTGTGCTCAGGCTGGTGGGCGGTGCTTGGTATTTCCTCAACAGATCTCAATATGGCTGCCGGGTCACAAACTTTCTCATTTTACAGCTAAACCGTGCACTACAAGATGTTTCTGAAAACATTTGAGGAGAGAAATAGGCATTACAGTAACAGAATATTGATTCATATTTAATCAGCGCTGCCTAGTTTGACCGTTTGATCGGAATTTGCGAGTGATTGACAGCCGGCTCTGATTGAAGGCAGCTGGACGGCAGACTCCAGATCAGCTCTGACTGCTTGTTTTCCTCCGGTCTGTGAAATCTTGCAGATGCCATTAGGAGCACCGGAGGACACAGAGACACATGATTTTTTTCTGATTACCTGTCTCATGCACTACTGTCAGGATATAGTGACCGTTTTATAAAAATAACTTTTTTTAATCATATTTGCTCCATTTCCACCCTCTGCAGCTTTAATGTATTGGGCAGTAGTATTTAATTCCAACTTTGACATTTGCTATGAGTGATTATTTTTTCCATTCCCTGTAAACTACATCTCAGTTCTTTATTTATTGTGGTCATAGTCATGAAAGTAGTGATCGCATTATTAACAGGAGAATTATAACTACTATTGGTAATAACTGTAGAACTGCTAACAGATGACTTGAACGCCGATAACCGCTGCACAGCGACGCTCAATGAGCTGTTCGTTTAGTATTTCAAGATATAAACATCTACGACCACAGAGAGCCCTGGGTCTGCTCTGCGGACGGAAAATATCTCGGCTGAACATCTCTGCAGCAGATCTGATTATTAGGCTGAAAGTGGGGCTTTGCAGCAGAGAGAAATCCTCTTCCATATGACCCTCAGACATAAACATGGGCATTCAGGAATGCTCTCACACTCACTTACTTACTCCAAACCACTTACGTTTGCAGAAATGATCCCCAGACCTTGTTGGTATGGGCGGTGTGGTTATGAGGGCCGGTGAAATGAGCCTTCAGCATCTTGGCTCGTTGCCTCAGCATTACTACCGGCCCTGCCCTTCACTCTGAGTCATACGCAGCGTAATGTACACACAAGCGTGCAGGGACTCATGCATTGTGCAGCTCGCTCTGCTTCTATGGCTCAGTCATAAACTCTATGTAAATCTTGCTGTCCTCATTTTAGAGTCAAGCACATTGCTGGAGACTTTACTTTATCTTCCTGTAGCTCTCGTGTACTACACACATACTCACCCACACACACACCTTCACAAACCGAATATCTCAGTCAACATTCAAGAATGACCTCACCTCTTGAGAGTCTTGTCTCAGGTTTCATAAAACGACTCAATGGTCCAACACACATACCCAGAGTTTTTGTCTCTTTCATTTCTCATATTCACGACTCAAACTTCTTGTGCACACAAGTAGACTATGAGGGAATCTATTGGATGAAACGCTGAGGAGATAAAATGAGCATGTGCAAGGGAGGATAAAAGAGTGTGAGAGGGCACGTGACTGTGTACCGGTGGGGGTGGGAGGTGTATGAGGCTGCGGGTCCAAATTTGGAAAGTGAATCCATCACATCCGAGCGAAAGCCATTGTTTTACAAACAGCCGACCTGCCAAGCTCACAGCTGTATGGCCAAGTCAGGTCTCTAAGATAATTTCACCCAGGGGACCACTGTGTCCTTTTAAGACATGCTGGAAGATAGCAGGGAACTGTTTACATTCCGAGTTCTTGGCCGGAATACGATCAGTGTCTTTCCCATTTGAATAACTTACCGTACGAATAATTGCTGTATGGTATGATTAAACTTTAGCTCGGACAAACACAGGACATAATCTATTTTCCATCCCACATGAATTTACAACGGATTGTTGACAGAATCAAACCACGGCTTTCTCCAACCATGTTTAAAAAGTCTAACCCTAACTGGGCCCCAAAGTGTATTTAAAAGCAGATTGAATGCCGACTTCTTTCAGAAAACTTCCCAGAGTGTTTCCTTATGGCCTGGTTTATGGCTGGCTGCACCATATATCCTGAGTGACCGGGTGTTATTGAGTGGAATCCCACAGATGGTCGAACTATCAACACACTGTTTCCTCAAGATCTGTAGATATTTAACAGCTGCCCCCCTAACAAACTAGCAAACTGACCTGTTTTATTCTGTTATGATGAGAGGTAGAGTATCTGTGGATTTCACATGTTTGTAAAAGCTTTTGCTTAATTTGGCCAGTTAAGAGGAGGATTATTGTACAGAGGAAAACTTGAAGGGAATGATGTTTGGGAGCCAAATGTGAATGACTTGTTGTATCATGCTTTCTGATCTAGACGTCCCACAAAAAAAGATTGGGTTGTCTTTTTTCACAGTTTGTGGGTTGGTAGGCACTACAGATACCAAAAAAGTATGTAGAGTAGGGGTGGAACGGTTCACAAAATTCATGGTTCGGTACATATCACGGTTTTCGGTTCGGTTCGGTCCAGTACATTTATGTTACAGCAAGGAGGTCATGTTCTGATTTCAACATGCTTTTCATTTATTTGGCAAAAATAAGTTAACAAATGTTTGCCTTAACAAAAGTATGGCTTACATAAGGAACATAAACACTTCTTCATTGTCTTCTACAGTAATTAGTGCAAACAAAAAATGCAGCTTTGTTATTTTCATATAAATATGATGAAATTATAGACTAAGACCATCAACATAAATTGAAGCATAAGCTCAACCAGAACTATACAAAAAAAAGAACAGTTTAACATACAGTATGTCTCAATTAATTCCCTGATTATCAGCTCTTAATTGAAAGATTAGTTTTTCCACTCAAAAAGTGCAGTATTTGGAGGAATACCGTTGGATTTCTGTGCCACTGAGTTATTTAAAAATAATTAATAAATATAAAACACATTACAGGGATTGTGCTGCTGGAATTACTGTGTTGCTTAAGTGTTGGAGAGAGGAATATTATAGCGCGGCTCAAGTAACGTTACGTTAATCATATGCTGAAATCCAGCGTCCTGCACGACTGTATAAGGCTGCATATCTTTCACTATAAACCTCCCCAATGCTGTAGTTATGTTTTTTGCCCCGTCTGAATCTGCATGTAGAGGCTGTTTAAATGCTGCGGGGAGAAGGAGTTGCTCTTTCCTACCCGACTCTCTTCTCCTTGCGTATACAGTGTGTGGCAATGTGAAGTGTCTACTACTTTCCAAAAATAAATACAAAACATTGTATGTATTAAATACCCCTGAGGTTCTGTATTGTGTAAGGTAAAAAGCCTCTAAAATAGTAAAGTAGACACTGTAATGGTGTAACTATATCAGCCTACCTGTGTGCCTGGCCTAGTATTGGATGTACTGTACATTGGTTGATATACAGTATATCCTCTTCTGTGTTCCTCCGCAGTGAAGTACATCCGCGAGGTTTCTCCACTCTTCAAGAAGCCGTCCCTGGTGGCCGACCTACCGTGGGACGGCATCCGCCCACAGTCACCCAGCTACAGCGGCAGCGAGGACTCCGGGTCGCCCAAACACAGCAGCTCCTCCTCCTCCAAAGATAGAAAAGTCATAAGCCTGAAGATGTGCTTCATCAGCAGGAACCTTACCATGCCAGATCTGGAGAACAGGTACGATGTGAAACGTGTATGTATGTTGAGAGAGATAGCTGAGTATGTAGGAGTTTAGTTGTAGTTGGATGGGTAGGTGTTTTACCGCTTGGTGTGTTTTTTTTCCCTGTGATCAACTTAAGACATAATGTTCATGACAAATTTTGTGTTTGTGGATATTAAATAGATGGTCATCCAAAAAGAGATCAATGAATAAATATGAAAAATGGTACATGAGCACATAAATGTGATAAAGGACATTAATTCAACTTCAATTCATTTTTATATAGCGTCAAATCATAACAGAAGTTATCTCGAGAAGCTTTTCATATAGAGCAGGTCTAGACCGTACTCTAGAATTTAGAGACCCAATAACAGATCCCCCATGAGCATGCACTTGGTGCGACAGTGGCAAGAAAAAACTCCCCTATAATGGGTAGAAACCTTGGGCAGAACCCGGCTCTGGGTTGGCGGCCATCTGCCTCGACCGGTTGGGAACGTTAAAGGACATTAGAAAAATTTGTTCCACTGTCACAGAACATGTACAGTACCACTCACATGCCAAATGATGGCACTTCTGAGTAACTTCTGAAAATAATATCTGGCATACCTATCCTGTTTTTAGGCTCCAAAATCATGAAACCTGTGTTTCCACGCCATAATTTTCTTTCGTTGGGCTAGGATATGGACGAAGCTTTAAGGAGATTACATAGAACAATTATATATTTAACAACATGTCTGAAGTATATTTCAAAAAATAAAAAGTATTTTCAATTAAATTATATCCCAAAAGACTCAACACTTAGAAAGCTTAGAAGTTCTGACCTTAGTAGTCCATTTTTTTGTGATTGTGGTTAGTTCTTTTCCATGAGAAGTTTATATTATTGTCTAGTCCCTGAACGGAGCCTCTGATACAGTTCATACATTTCCTTTGTCCCATTCAGACTTTTGGAGCTCCATTCCCCAGACGGCCAGCACACCGTGGTGCTGCGCTGTAAAGACGGCCCCTCCGCCAACTCCTGGTTCACTGCCGTCCACACCAACATTGCCGCTCTGCTGCCACACACCCTGGCTCACATCAACGCTTACCTGGGGGCCTCGTCCTCGGCCTCCACACACCCCCATCTCAAACACATCGGCTGGTTGGCTGAACAGGTATAATTCAGCTTTGCTTTGTTTAGTTTTATAGCTGGAAATTGCATTGCTAGGCAACAGTTTGGTTTACTTCCTGTCAGCTGACGTCATTCACATACACTGCAACAGGAAACAATGGGGACACATTTGGATCTGTGAAATGGTCTAAACAGGTGATGATCCTTTTCAGTTGCTTAGAGCTTATTGCTAATCTTTAAACTACGCTGTCAAAGTTAACGCGATAACTTTGTTGCAACTTTCCACCAAAATGTAGCTCAAGTTTGCAGAAATGTTCAGATGCTTCAACCTGGCAGGAATTATGAAGTCCATCACTCTGTTTTTCTCAAAACTGTAAAACTTATTAAACCTATCTCCTCCCACATTTTTTGCTCAATTGACACCAAACTTGCTGCATCTTCAGACTGTCATCCACAAACCAGATTTTTTTAATTATCAAACACTGAGCCCACAGTGCATCAAAAATGTTTAGTGTAAACAGAACTATACACAGCTGCTGCAGAGTCTCACTAAATAAAGCTCCAATGTTCATGAAAATAAATGACAACATGTTGTGGTCATGGTAGATGTAGGGTGGTACATTTCAGCATTTAATCTGAAAAACTGTATTTTTTGACAGTATTTTGAATTCTCTCCTCATGTGAACCAGTACAGTCAATGGAAATCAATCATTTTTAAACATCAGTTTGTCACTTAAGGAGCAATCAATCTTTATTAAAATAAAAAATGACACACATCTCTGTGTTGTCTAGATGAAGTATGGAAATTCTCAGAATTTTGTCTCAAAAACTGAATTTTTGACACTAGTTTGAAATCTGATTTTACATGCAACCCTGGCGATTGTCTAAGTCATAGTGTGAAGTCATAGTGTGAAGTGGTAGTGTGAAGTGGTAGTTTCCCCGGGCAGTACGCTCACCAAGATAGTGACCCGCCTCTGGTGTCTGAGGTTGTGAGGTTGAGTTTGAGGCAGAAGGATTAATGATGATGGACTGTCCTGTACTTCTCATTTGTCTTCCTCCTCTTCTTCCTCCTCAAAATGCCCGGACCCGACCCACAGCTATGATTAGGGTCTGGGCAGCTATTTTCTATTTACTTTATTTTTGTTTAGGTTGCTACAGTACCTATTTCACTGCACATACACAGATCTCAAACATATACCCTGGCATTTCTGCTCTGCCTCAGCACACAGGAAGAGTGTGTTTTCTTGAATTAGCTTTAGTCCTAAATTCAAACATTGAAAAGTGAACCAGGGGCCTCTGTCAGTTTACATTCAGGAACAAGACTCTTACTCTGAATAATATTCTTTTACTTTCACTTTGATGTAGTGTTCATTCAAGGTCATGTTGAATGTATAGATGTCTGGCTGTGTTTATCTTGACCGGGGCTCAAACAGGAAACACCAATGCAAGTTAACGTTGAATTAGAGCCCACCCACTCACCACTGTTGCACTCACAAACACAATGTCTGCTTTGATGTCATTGCTTTTTACTGTAGCTCCACCAACACTCTAGTCACTCAGCCATGACTCAGACGATCACACATCGCCCTATTTTTACCACAATTCTATCAAAATTCAGGTCAGGGTGAGCTACTTAACTCCTCTGCAGCTGTACACTGTTAAACTCCATCATTATCCCTGTACACTGTTAAACTACATCACTATAACTGACACCAAACCGTATAGTAGTTTATACGCCGTTAAACTACATCACTATACCTGTTCCCCATGAAGCCACACCACTATAACTGTACCCCAGACCCGGTAGTACTTTACACCCCATCAAACTACATCACTACCTGTGATCATTAAGCCTGTGCTATTCAGTAATGTTATCATATTTTACATATAATGTGAATAGTTAGATCTATATGTCATTAGTGAACTATGGAACTGGAGAACACATCTGCTTAATTTTCAAACATACACAAGCTTACCTATAATAAAAAAATACACCCTTTTCACGAAGTCAGAGAAAAGATTTATGGAATTACTGTAAATTACTGAACAGAACATGAAGTACAAAATGTAATTTGGAGATTTTACATTGCTTTAATGTATCAGTTTAACCTATTAGTACGGACATCTCCTCCTGACTGTCTTCTTCAGGTCCAGCTGGAAGGTGGACGGCAGCAGTACAAGCCAGTGGTCATGGCACTGACGGAGAAGGACATCCTGCTATTTGAATCGGTGCCGTGGAGCAGAGAGTCCTGGTCCATGCCTCTGCTCACACACCCGCTGCTAGCCACAAGGTAAAGACAACAGACAGCAGGGCCAGACCAAAGCCAGAATGTTCATATCTTACCAGACGGGTCGGCTTTCTGTCTATCAGGAAATATATCTCACGTCATGCTATGGGACCAATGAAAGTCAGGAAACTAGATCAAACATTACTCCTTTATAGATTTGACCTTTTGCTCAGAACAGTTCACTGTCATCATAACTGTGATATGGGTTATATAAAATAGATATTTATAATTATGTTAAAAAACATTTGGATGGGACATTTTTGCAAGGTATCAGCAAATATTCAACAGCATATCAGCTGTCACAAGGAACCATTTCAAGGTTGTGTCTAGAAGGTAACCCACAAGTTGCGAAACTCTCACGAGATGGTTAAGGTTAGGCATTTACCTCGAATAGCTGAGGTTAGGATAGGAGGTCGTCGGTCAGCGAGTCTTGTGAGTAGTGGGGGGTTTTCTTCTAGACACAACCCCGTTTCAGCAGGCTTTCAGTTCGGCACTTTCCATCTACTGTCAACTGTTAAACAAACGGATTTATGGTAAGTACCTGGAAGTTTACAGTTGCTCACATTAAAATCAAACTGAAAAAGAATTTGGTAAGCTGTTTAGTGTAGGAGGAGGAGAGGGGAAAACTTCAGCTGGGAACCCCCATTTGTAAAAAAACAACACAAATGTCAACATCAACAGATGTTCATCCTATTTAGGAAATGACACTAACTAGATCAGTCAATGCCTACTTTGATAAACAGTTTAAGAGGAGCTAAGCAATTTCATTTAGGAGTCTTGCAGATTATTTATGCGACTGGTCTTTGAGAACGTGTCCTGTATTTTCATGTCTCTCCCTCCAGACTGGTCCATTCTGGCAGTGCCCGAGGTTCTCCCGCCCAGGGTTCAGACCTGGTGTTCGCCACTCGGACGGGCACGGGGCGGGGCATCGAGTCCCACATCTTCCGAGTGGAGACCCACTGGGATCTGTCTTCATGGACGCGAGCCCTCGTGCAGGGGGCGCACGCTGCCGCTGAGCTCATCAAAGAAGTCTCCATTGGTGAGTGTGGGTGTGTGTGTGTGCAGTAGGTGATTAGTCTGTAGAAGACTTTTAAGTCAATTCCAAAATTCCCTGTGGACATTGGTCTTCCCAAGTAGTAAGGCTGAAACAAGCTTCTAGACAAACATGTTCGGGGGTCGTTCTGAAACGTTTGCATGGCTGTTTCTGTTCTACTTATCCACCTTATTCCTAGCCCCCATGATACCTTGCGTGAATTATGGGCGCAACTTCCAGCGCGTCGTATCACTGAACCGGAACCAGCATTTCCATGGTAACGGTACACTAATCCTCGCTCCTAGAGCGATTGTATTAATAAATCTAGTAAAACATGTGGGAACACCACCTATTACAGCTCAAACAGGATAATGTGATCATAGCTCTGCCTTCTACTATGGAGGGATGGGAGGACGACCTGAAGATGTGGCCTCAGATAACCTACACCAGCATATTTAGCTACTTTATTGACTCTGTTGCTACAGACGGTGAAGCGGTGAACAATCTGAAAAGCTCTGAGGCAGATCAGTACTTCCACAGTAACAAGGTTTTGTTGTTTTCTACACACAGATAACCGTACTTAAACTATTTGTAGTCTAATGCTGCCCTGCACTCCGTGCCATAAACTGCCTTACATTATAAACTGTACAGAAAATAGTGAAAGTAACTGGCTGTCATTAAACAGACGCTACAATGTTGTGTCCTCCCTACACATGAAATCATAGCTGATGTTCTTCTGGCTCTGCTGTCAGTCCTTTTAAGGACCCGACGTCTCGTCTCCGCTGGTCTTTCGTAGCCCAACCTCAAAGTAGGATAGGGGTTTTCCTCCGTTGGCTTTTTATCGTCTAAATGAAATCAGCACACATAACGAGGGTGTATGGTCTCTTCAAGTTTAGGTTTCTCAGCCACATTCTTCTGGATCCCTCGTCTGTAGGCCGACGATGGAAACTGTACCGTTGGTCACAAGAACAATCCCTTTTTGTTTTGGGTGCATGTTCAACACACTGTTGTTGAATACACAAATTTAGCTTTGTCTGGTTGCTAGTACAGCTGCCAACAGCACGACAAGTACCAGAGCTCCGCAAGGACATTTTAGAAAATGCAAATTTAACGTTAGTTAAATATCTGTTCAAAAAATAAAGCAGGATTTGCTAAATTGAAGGTGAATTACTTTTCAAAAGAAGTGTCGTTGGTGGTTAGCCACTCCGGTTAGCCACTATGGTTAGCCACTATGGTATGGTATATGAACCTGCCTCCCAACAACAGCTGTAACAACGAAGGACATTCTGTGGTGGAATGTGGCTACAGTATATACATTCACTCATGTACTGTACTTGGGCACAATTTTAAGGTACTTGTACTTTTCTTGAGTATTTTCACCTAACCTTGTCTTTACTTCTACTCCACATTACTCTACATATTAGAAGGGAGTATTTTACTTTTTACTCCTCTACATGTATCTGACAACTATAGTTGCAATAGTAAAAAATAGGAGCGTAAAAGAAATGCCAGGGGTCGTGTAGCGGGGCTCTCTGACACACTGTGGATTGTTACCATTTTGATCAAATGGAAGCTATCTGTTTTGTAAGACAAGCAGGGGTTGCAAGCACTCTGTTGCGGTGTGATTGGTAGGTCTATTTATCTGTTAAATGAAAATGTTGAACACAGGAATGGAAGAAAGTTTGCTCCGGGCCGGTGGGCGGTGCTTGATTTTGGCTCAACTGATCTCAACATGGCTGCCGGGTCACAAACTTCCTCATTTTACAGCTAAACAGTACACTACAAGATGTTTCTGAAAACATTTGAGGAGAGAAATAGGCATTACAGTAACAGAATATTGATTCATATTTGATCAGCGCTGCCTCGTTTGACCGTTTGATCGGAGTTCGCGGGTTTCACGAGCAGTGATTGACAGCTGCTCAGAGACTGCCCGGCTCTGATTGGTTGTTAAATGCCATTAAAAGCACAGGAGGACACAGAGGAACATGATTTTTTTTTCACAGATTAACTGTGTCATGCTCTGCTGTCAGGATATAGTGGCAGTTTTATAAAAAATAACTTTTTATCATATTATATATTTACCGATCATGTTGAAAACGATAAAGGAAATTCATGCACTGATGTGTAAAAATATATATATTGTTACAATTATAGTTATCCAGGTAAATATCATAATACTTCTTGATTTAGATTTAAGGTCATCCCAAGTGTTCATGTTTTTTTGTCCACAGGAAACACTTCATTATATAGTGCAATACAATACAACACCACAGAGTGGATTGAGCACCTCCGGCATGTCTGGCTCATGTGCAGACGTTTCCTTGTTTTGTATACTGTGTGTGTGATTTGTGTCAGTACACACAGGTTAGCAGCAGTGAGTAAGTAGACCGTTAACCAGAGGATGTGAGTTCACCTTCATGCAAGAAATCATCATGCTAACAAGTGAATGTTAAGTGGAAGTTAGTTTTCCAGAGAAAATATTTGTTCACAAACATGAGGTCTAGGTAAGCACAGATCAAATATATTTTTTTTTACGTATATAGGCCTTTAAATGTCGGAGTACTTTGTCTGTGACAGGAAGCTCCTGACAGGCTCACTAGCAGTGTGCAGCAGCTCAGAGAGAGCAACTCTGTGTAGGAAAAGCAGAAGTGGGAGCCAGCAGAGGGGAATGTTTCCACTCTGTGCAGAACAATAGTTGGCTGCCGGAACAGCGCTGGAAAGCCTCGGTCTTTCTTTTTTTTTTCTTTTACTTCTTCCCTTTCCTTCTACAGTTGTGCACGCACATTCAAGCCAGTGGAGTTACAGTAATACACATGGTAGTACAGTAAATACAATTCACTTTGGGTTGCAGCAGAGAGGAACATCTCATCCAGGTTGAATTCAGATGCTGTAAATTAATTTTGTCTGAGTAAGCTATTATTCAGGCGACAGATAGTGTCACTGCTGGGACTTTAACAACTAAGGAAGTTAACAACATACCTATCCGGCATTAAACGTGCAGTAGGAAGAACATTTTTGGCATCATTGGGCAAAAATCCCATAATAACCTTTCAGCATATTGTAATTCAAGTGTTCTGAGAGACTTCTGCACCTCCTCATGGCTCTGTTTTCAGGCTTTTTTATAATCACATTAGCTCCATTTCTACCCTCTGCAGCTTTAAGAGGAAGAAATTTAGTCTGCTGTCAACACATGGTATGACTTCAGGGTTATTGAAGTTTGTCTTTGCCGATATGTATACGTGCAGACAGTACACATATTACTCACACTCACCCACTGGAATGCTTCTCACCCCCGCTCACTCAAACACCTGCTATTCTTCAGCTCTTTTCTCTCTCTCTCTCTTCCAGGTTGCACGTTGAACAGACAGGATGTTCGGCTGACGCTGCACTACGAGAAGGGCTTCACTGTGACGAGGGAGCCGGCAGATCCAGCCGGGGGCGCGGTGCTGTTCAGATACCCCTACGAGAAGCTGAAAATGTCTGCCGACGATGGAATACGCAACCTCTACCTTGACTTTGGGGGTCCAGAGGGAGAAATGGTAAGTTAAGACAATGAAATAAAAGACATACTGTAATATTTGGTATGCTGTCACATGACTTTTCATCATTTTATACTCCTGCCAGAGAGCAGCTGGATTAGTTCGAATGTGACACAAAGTCATCATAACTTTTCATTATTGATTTATCAATCAGTTATTTTTGATTCGTTTAGTCTAAAATAATTTAATGTCGAATTTTTATGTGATTATAGCACCTTATTCTAGCAAATTATTCTGATGGCATAGGTTTTTGTAAAAAAAAAGAAGATAATTCAAGTGAAAATTAGTTCAGTCTGTGGTGTTGCTTCAAGCTCGTTCATTTTAGTGTGTTTTTTTGGCCGGATTTGTCTTTTTTGATAATACCACTGGGGAGCACCAAAGTAACCATTTTGAAATGTTAAAGGCAGGGCTCGAGCTTAAGGACGTCCCGTCGTCCCGGGGCGGAAAAAAAATGATCGGGGAGGATGAAAATTAATTTTGGGACGAGAGTTGAAAGAAAAATGCCTGTTGTATTAGAATGAACGGTGATGAAATGACTGCACGTTTTGTGTAGCACCGTTATTATTAAAGCTCCTTGACAACATAAACACACACATGTACATACCGTCAGTGCCCAATCCGTCCCACACGTACACACACACACAGCACATACCGCTGGCCTCTGACCTCATGACAGCCCGGCAGTAACGGAAAATAATTCCCAAATCAATGAGGTAAACTTTCTAGTATTAAGGTTAGCAGTTAGCTAACGTTAGACTGTTTGATGTTAACGGTAACGTTACAGTTCACGATCGCTAACCAGTCAGCAGCCGACTTTTGCATTCACAGTGAGTGAGCTGATGATAACGTTACGTTAACTAAGATGAGTCAAAACTCTGCAACAGCTCAAATCATGTTACTAATGTTAACTTACTTACTCCTCTTCATCCCCTTTAAGGGTAATATGGCTGCATTCAATACATGTTGTCCGTGGCAACTTGCTGCTCCTCTCCCCATGAGAGGAGCATCTTGTGCAGCAGCTCCTCCAACTTTAGGACGCAGCAGCAGCAGGGCCGGTTCTAGATTTTTAAGGGCCCATATGCAAATTCTTCTTTTTTTACCAAATGTGACTTTTTACACAAAAAAATAATTTTATTTAACTTAGCTGCATTGTTAACATCAAAATCAAAACAAACTTGCAAATTATAAATAAAAAAAACAATAAAATTATTTTTTTAAATAAGTTTTTGATGTTCGATTTATATTAAAGGTCACTTTGAATGATTAACTAATGATAATGTAGAAAAACAAAGATTTTAAATTTGTGACGGTCCGCATTCATTTCGGGACGGTGGACGGTTCCGGGAGGATGGTGAAAAGAGTTAGTTGAGAGCCCTGGTTAAAGGGGAACTCCAACAATTTTACATATGGCTCCATCATCCATGGCACGATGTCACTTGACATTGCTTATTTTTAGCCGATACTGTCATAACACACCTGAATCTCTGACAAACTGTCTGCGGTCAGGTTGCATCGTGGGTTATGTAGAGGACAGAATTACTCAATTTCCTGTGGAAAATGGCAAATAACTGTTGCAATGAACAGTACAGATTGGAACCAGAAGAACTGATAGTATAATAAAGTGACTATAGAATTTACTAACTCAAAAAACTTTAGTGTTGGGATGTCAGCTAATATACTGACAACTGTTTTACATTTTTTTTTACATCCTTATGTCTCTCTTTTCCTCTTCCATCGGCTGTTCATGCTTTCCTTCCTCACTCTCTCCCTCCTTCCTCCAGGTATTTGACCTCCACTCGGGTCCAAAGCCGGTGGTGTTTGTCCTCCACTCCTTCCTGTCAGCCAAGCTCACTCGTATGGGCCTGCTGACGTGAAACAACCAACAACAACAGCAGCAGCAGCGTGGCCTAGAGGACGGGCCCAGGCACAGCAAGGAGGGGGAAGACTCTCCCAACATTCTGATACCGGGGGGGTTGATTTTTAATTTTTTTTTTTTTTTTTTTTTCAATATCTCCATTCACAGCTGAAGCTGCAGGGAAAGTTTAACCCACGAGTCGTATTGTTGATTGTCTCAAAATTGTGCCTTCTCTTCCAACTTCTCCTCGGCCTCTTCCAATCATTTGTATTGCAAGGTCAGGTAAAAGGAAGTGGCACTTTGCTTGAAGTCATGAGGTGTTAGGAGACCGTTTGGGGGGAGAAAAAAAGCTATTAACAATCTCATAACATTCCATGTTATTATGTATTAAATTTCATTATGATTATCTGACATGGTGTTAAAAACAAACAAGCTAAGATGCGATTACCATTACAGTGCACTTCAAGCAAAGCGTTACTGAACTATATTAAGGAAAGGAAGGATTTTTAGACAATGAATACACAGCCAAGCACAGATTGGTGAATGCTCCCTGTTTTTACTCTATGCCTATCATTCCATGACAGCCTTCCAATGTACTTTGAGCTCTTTTAATGTATTCGTCTTAGTGTAGACATGTGAGTGAAAGACGCTGTTTTACAGTCAGAATGCAGTTAACTGAGCAGAGATTGTGTGTGCGTGTGCGTGCGTGCGTGTGTGTGTGTGTGTGTGTGTGCCTCTACTACACGCTTCTGTTGGCTTGATAGTGTGCCTGCTGTCTGACCGACTCACCTTTTTAGCACATTATCCCAAACTACTGTTGTAATCAGGAGTGCCAACTGTGCCTTTCTACATGTAGTCAGAGACACTCTTTGTAATGTTTCCTTTTTTTTATTTCTTTCACACAATAAGAGAATTTTAAGCTTTCAACATGTGCAAGCAATAGTATTACTCTTATAGTGTAAACCATGTTACTTTGTTTGTTTTTTTAAGTGTGTATCTCATGATAGCATGACTTCCTGACATTGAACTCTGTATCAGATGATGATATACAGTATGACCTGACCATGTGTTACCTCCCCTTTCTTGACCTACGTACACACCGTCTCCGTCTCAGTGTCGCCGTCATCTCGTTCCACTTTGCTTGAGATTACTGGTCTCTTGTTACCATTCCTACAGCAGCATTTCTCTGGCTAAGAACTGTTTAACAGGCTTGTTTCATGGTGGGCCACCACATGACAGAAGTACCATTTAGTTTAATGGTCAAATACGTCTCAGCCCCTATGATCCCCTGCAGTAGAGAAGTTACTGTACCCGTTATATCCTTTAGCTTATTGTTGTCTTTTCCTTCCATTTTAGTCCCAGAAAGCCAAAGAAAGTTTGAGAAAATAATCTTAACTCAAGGTCCACTGACTTGCTTTCTTTTGGAGCTTTCAGATGCATCTCGTGGTCTTAGTTGTCATGCAGCTGTCACCGCGTGAGTGAATGACATAGTGGAGTGTGGAGCTGAAAGAGGCTCTATGTAAGAATCAGAAATTGCTTGTTAGCAGTGACACCTGGGGCCATTAAGTCAACGACAGTCAGCTTCCTGTTGCTCGCGCTTGTGCTCGCACTACGTAGACGAGAGTGTGCATCGGTCAAACTAGACTACTGCACCTCCTCATGGCTCTGATTTCAGGGTTTAAAAAATCTAGCCAGTGACGGGAGACTTTGGCCAATCACAGGTCAATTCAGAGAGAGAGAGAGAGAGTTCCTATTGGCTGTGCTCCGGCTGGTGGGCGGTGCTTGGTATTCCCTCAACAGATCTTAACATGGCTGCCTGGTCACAAACTTTCTCATTTTACAGCTAAACAGTACACTACAAGATGTTTCTAAAAACATTTGAGGAGAGAAATAGACATTACAGTAACAGAATATTGATTCATATTTGATCAGCGCTGCCCAGTTTGACCGTTTGGTCGGAGTTAGCGAGTGATTGACAGCCGGCTCTCATAGACGGCAGCTGGACAGCAGACCTCAGATCAGCTCTTACTGCTTGTTTTCCTCCGGTCTGTGAAATCTTGCAGATGCCGTTAGGAGCACCGGAGGAACATTATTTTTTTCAGATTACCTGTTTCATGCACTACTGTCAGGATATAGCGATTGTTTTATAAAAATAACTTTTTTTAATCATGTTTGCTCCAATCTCGCCTACTGCTGCTTTAAGTCCAAAATTTCACTTTTAGCTGTTTGATCAGTTGAGGTTTTGGTGTTGACGTACAGCTGATGGCTGTTTCTGGTGTTTGTTCAGGCCTTTGCAGTTTTAACGGTGTAGTGTGAGTGAGCAAACTCCATCCACTGATGAAGACTGTGAGATGCAGTTGAAAGCTCTGGAAAAAGCCAATAAATGGACTTAGAGTTAAGGTTATTTGTTAAACTGCTATTCCCAAGCTCAAGAATGAACTGATCTTGTCATTTCTGTCAATAGTAAATACCATCAAAACAGCCATTTGTTTTTATCGCTCTAGGTACAATACCCCTACATTGGGTCATTTTTTTCAGTGGGTTGAAGTTCGCTAACTAAACTGATTACAATCTGCCCTTCAGTTTTTCCGTTCTGTCCAGTGCCTGTGTTGAGACTTGACTCGTTAATGAGTTCTACATGACTGTAATTAACACATTTTCGTAACCTTCAGTTGCTTCGTGGTACATGTTGCTAAAGCAACCCTTCCCTTCAATAGAGCCTCTGTGTTCTTTTGGCCCTCAAACAATGTACCATTGTGTCCACAGAGCGTTTAACATAGGAGAACAAGATATCCCTTCTGTCCTCGGATAAGGAACACAATCACCAGTCTGAATGACCTCTATCCTGTTCTGGACTCTGATGTCCTTGTGATGGTTTGAGCAACTTATTTTGGCTTTTTTTGTGAAGGTGAAAACGTGTAGCCTTATAGTTGCTGTAGCTATATAGCTCTTTTTCAATCTATAGTTAATAGGCTGTGTTAAAAGGAAAGGCAGACATGTTAGAGTTCTATTTGGCCTGATATAAAGTCTTGTTCCTGTGTTGCACTCCATTATCCTACTTTTTCACCACAATTTTCATTCTATGTTAATCATGTTTCTCTAACCCACTGCACAGATCTGATTGTCTTAAGTTGGTCACCCTTCAACAAGCTACAGGCCGTCCCTCTTTGAGCTTGATGCACTAACCTATCAAACCCCTTTAAATCTGTGAATGTACACCTCTCCTCTTCTTCCGGGTGATTCTTTTTCATCTCCTTATGATCTGAGGCTATCCTGTCTATGCAAAGCAATGCTTCAAAGAAGGGGTTTTTGAACCAAAGGTAATATCTGTGGCAGCTTGCGTCCAACACAATCATTGAACTGAAAAGTAAATAAAGTGCTGCTGCAACAACCTGTCTTATGCAAAGTATTTTAGACTTCCTTCCAAGTTACCTTATACAATGTATGACAACAATGTAATAATCTCAAATGTAAATACCTACCAATAAAACTGTTACAAATTACACAAGTTGATGTGTGGTTTGTTGTGAAGATTTAGATGTAGGCTTTACGTTTATAATATAGACAATGTTTACATTTCATTTTATGTGTCAACCGTTTTTCTCAGCGTTGAGGTGCACACATGTTTGAAAGGTCCCATATCATGCTCATTTTCAGGTTCATACTTGTATTTTGTGTTTCTACTAGAACATGTTTACATGCTGTAATGTTCAAAAAACCCTTTATTTTCCTCATACTCTCTGCCTGAATATGCCTGTATTTACCCTCTGTCTTAAACGCTCCGTTTTAGCGCATTTTGCGGAATTGCAACAGAATTGCGTTGTTAGGCAACAGCTTGGGTCCATGTGTACTTCCTGTCAGCTGATGTCATTCACATACACTGCAACAGGAAATAAACTGGGACACATTTAGAATGTTTATGTTTAAATCTGTGTAAAGGGTCTAAATATTCTATATTCGTGACATCACAAATGGGCAGAAATCCTGACAGCTTGTTTCATATGCAGTGTTTCTGAATACGGGCTGTGTGTATTTCCCTGTGGATTGAGCGTTTCGATACTTTCACAGTATTTATACAGGACTTAAACCTGCTTTATAATAAAAAAACATGAAAATCTAACTTTTTTATAATATGGGACCTTTAATGTATATTTCTTGTCTTATTCTGGGCATATGTGTCTTTTTCAAGTACAACTCCTACATCCCTGGTACTACTACTACTATAGCACTAATATGGCCGCTAGGTGGCGGCAGCAGCCATCATCTCCCACTCATGGGTTTATTCTTATACATCCATACTCCCAATGTACTATTCGTCAAGTTTATCCGGAAAATTCAATAAAAAAATAAATAAATGTAAATTTCATTTAGCGAAGATCCTATCCATAAAATAGTCTTGATTAGTTGGTGAATGTGTGTATTCTGTCATTCGCAGGTCATTATGCTTGTCATTGTGTGTTATATTGTGAAAGGTTTAACCGGAAGTCGTCTCTGTCTCAGCTAGCTTGTTGGTAGTCTCAGCGGTGTTGAGCTGTCAGAGCAGCAGCTAGCAAAGATAACGGTCTGGACGCTGTTGTCATGTCAAGAACAACCTGTCTACTCACAACACAGGGCTGTTAACGAGGTCACCTCTCCACGTATCCGCCTCTGGGTCGGGTCAGAAGATAGAAACCTGGGAGCAGAGCACCAGAGTGAGATGAAATGACAACGTCAACATTACAGGTAGGCTGTTGTTAGCTATAGCTACCGTTATCTTGCTAACGGGGCATAACCAAGGCCTATTGAAGGAGGTTAGAACACTGGTCTCGGGGAATGGGGTATGACGCATGCGCAGTGTGACTGAAGCTGCGGTCCTGCGTTGCGATTGGCTCAATTTCGGCGAGGGCAGGCCAGACTCTACTGCGCATGTGTGATACTCCCGTTGCTATGACGCGTGTTTTAGCCTCCTTCAATAGGCCTTGGGCATAACTTGGCTCAGCCGTAGACAGACAGCAGTGCAGAGAGCCAGCTAGCAGAACAGCTGACTCTAAAGCCCGCTAGTGTTGTGAGAGCCAGCCAGTCTAGTTAACTGAGCCTGCAAACAGTCCATTAACGTTACATTGTCTTGAAAATAAAATGAGTGTTGACCAGATTTAACGTTATGGTACTAGCTAACTACATACTATAAAGCAGTAGCTGTGTCTGGTTTTGGGTTATGAATGTGTGGATCCAGCCGCGCTCTCACCGTTATCTGGGCTGTAACACCTGCTCACACACAGTTACCATGACAAAGATACACGTTATGGAACATTTTAGTCTAATAACTAAATTTGTATTTGGTGGATTATTTCTCTGTTGTTACAATGCTTATGGGCATTGTATTTTACATGGTTGGAAAGCCTGTTTATTTACTTTCACAATGATGTCCAACTTGTAAGGATCATGCATTTGTGGGATGAGCAGCACAGCTAAGGAGGAGGTGCCAGGCTGTTGTGGCTGCGTATGGATCTTCCACCGCTACTGAGGCTCCTGACGGTGTATTAAATGAATAAAGTGTAAAATAGCCAATATGTCTTGTTTGTTCCTTGTTATTGATAGAGAGTTCAATCATCCAA
>CAKALU010035542.1:0-48289 GCA_916700995.1 Hozukius guyotensis | reverse complement strand
TTTCAAAAGTACTCATAATGCAGAGTGTTACAATACAATAATATAAATGATATAATATAACACATGATGTGTAAGCAGAATTTTACTTATGAGCCTCATATTATTCTAAATACAAGATATAGTTGGTAAGTGGTTTATTTATAATGCTAATAATGTAAAATGTCAAATAAAAACAAAGAAATGTCTTGGCTTTGGGTACTTCTTTCCACTACTCTTCCCACTATATATGCCCCTGATTTCAATATACAATACTTTAAACTTCCATTTAATATCTTACTGGCCTAAACAAACAACTATTGGTAGTTCCAGCCAACTTCCAATTTGCCCTCCCCATATGAGCAATGGTGGATGGCACAACTAATGAGTATTTCAGCCGTGAAGGCCAAGAAAAGCTAAAGCCAAAGAAAAAGTCCTTGTTTTGTATGATGATGGATTTTGTTGGATCTCTGCTCTAATTAGCTAATTTGTCTCCATCGTGAATCTGTGACTATATTGTTTGTACTAGTGGTGGAAAGTACATTACTCAAGTACTGTACTTAAGTGCAATGTTGAGGTAGTTTTACTTTACTTGAGCATTTCAATTTTATGCTACTTTATACTTCTACTCCACTATACATTTCAGAGAGAAATATTGTCCTTTTTACTGCACTACATTTATCTGACAGCTTTAGTTACTTTACAGATTAAGATTTTACAATAAAAACATATGATCAGTTTATAAAGAATGATACTGTGCTGCAGATTAAACTATCCAATAGTACATAAAGTAGTTAAAATGTGCTCAACCTCCACCAGCTGTCACATTAAAACGCTGCTTACATGTTAAACCATCAGTAATAATATTCCAATAATATGATATATCATAATATAAACTCTCTGAAAGGGACAATTCTGCCCAACAAATACATGGCAAGATTATGCAGCAAATTTGATTAGAGCTGCAACGATTAATCAATTAGTTATGTTTGAGTCCTTTTTGAAGTTTTTCACTTGTGACAGAAGTGAAGAGAGGCAATTTGTAACTCACCACAAGATGACCAGAGCGGACTGCACCAGATCTGATTCTTAATAACAGGCTTATATCTGCCTTTTCTGTGTTGTAATATACATAAATGGTCTTCATCATCACTGATACAGAAATCGTTACCAGTTGCTATATGCTCTGTGCCATATTTGATCATGTAAAGATTGATAACAAGTGTAACCCAGATACTCGCTTGTGCAGTTTAGAGTGTGAAGCTTCTCGACATGCATATCCTAACTCCTCTCGGTTGTCAGAGTCCTGGAGATTTTTCCTGACAGACTAGTGAAACTGACTAGTGGCAGCTTGTGTTCAACATGCAGGCAACGAGGCAAAGCAGTGCACTCCTACCGTGTGCACATACATGCGTTGTGCTCCGTGTGTGTTTTTTTTGTGGAATGAAATGATCGGGCACACACAGCTCACTCTGCAGATGTAAATCTGACAGGCAATGCATGAAATGTAATGCAACGGCTGCCAAGGAGTGTGATAAACTCTCACACACACACACACACAGCAAGGGAACAGAAAGAGCTTTAGTTAATGTCAGACCTGTATGTAAGTGTATGTGTATAAGAGAGATGGAGGGAGGATGGACACACTGAAGTATTTCCCAGCAGTGCTTACGTCTGCAGGAGTCTCTGGGGATCAGACTGCATCACAGATTTACTGGGATTATCGTAGGGATCGGCATCTGCAAACACCATTTTGGAGTAAATGATAAAGGTGGATGAATATTTTGTGTGAGAGATGATGTGGGTGGCTGACACTGCCCACTATAGGCGTATGATTCCCAAACTGACTGACTGACTGACTGATTGATTGATTGATTAGTTGTTTGTGTGAATTGGCAGGCAGCTCCTCCCCAGTTAGCCTCAACCGCTGGGATTGATTGACAGGTGGACACTCCGAAACTAATTGGGTTTGGCGGTAATGCTTAAAAGATGATTGGCAGAGGGGTTGCTATTGGTGACAGGCTCTTATCAAAGCGCGCCAGATCAGAGGGAGTCACAGGGTTTATCATACCACTCAGGGTTCATTGACTCCCCACTGACTACAGAACACATATGTGTTGATGGAGGTTATGTTTTCACCAGCGTTGGTTTATTTGTTAGTTTGTTTGTTGATTTGTCTGTATGTCTGTTAGCAGGATTACTCCAAAAGTTTTCGATGGATTTGAATGACATTTTTTGGAGAGGTGGGGTGTGGCACAATAAACAATCCATTAGATTTTGATGGCGATCCGGATCCTGATCCGGATTCAGGAATTTTTTTAAGAATTCCGATCAGCGTGACCCCACCTTTTTCCTTCTTCGAGCAGAGAGATACGTGTGTGGATGTGTGGCGACACATCGAGGTGCGGGAGCCACTGTCCATCCGTGGTGAGAAAGCGGTAGATGACGGGATGAGAGACAACGTAGTGTAACGTTATACAGACATAACTAGGCTGCTGAATGAGAGAGGCATCCGCCGATACGTTACACGGAAACACACCGTGTTAATAACAACCCGACCACCTCACGGGTACCGCCAGCTGTGAGCTGTGATCTGTTTTTAAACTCACGCACCTTGGCAGAGGTATGCGCTCTCCGAGTGCCATTTTAGTTGTCTTAATGAACACTCAGTTCATAGAAAAGCCTTAATGCCCTTCAAGTGAAACAGTTACACTGAGCTATAAACAAGCAGCACAAATAGATTTTTACTGCTCTCTCCTTGGTTGATACCACATTTAGAGAACATGGATCTTGTTTCTCTCATCCAGCATCAGTCTTTATTGCTCTGTAACTCTACTTACAGTGATCATAACACCCTTTGCCTCATTTGCACATTCTGACTCACACAATGAAACACTCTTTTTATGGCCAAGAAAATCTGATCTCATCACCAACTACTGAAGTTTGATTGAACATGCAGGTCTAATTCCTGCGATTTTCTGTTCTTTTCTCCGTTCAAACAAAGACACTAGACGCTGTATCAGTTTGTCTCATTGTCGTGTCACCAGAGGAGACACATCAGCATTTAGTTTAAGGCGAGATTGCCTTTGTTAGTTTGTTTTTAAACCTGCGAAGCATCTTGTTTTCGCTGTGGGTGCCAGACGGAAGGGCAGTCTAGGCAGGTGATAATAGTGTTTGTTTGATCAATTTCCACATTTCTCTTCCTCTGGGCTTTACTGTTGTTGTTGTTTGTCACTATCTGTCAGTGATGACATTTCCCCTCAGTGCAACCTGTGCTAACACAAGGCAGACTATTGTGCGGTTATTGAGAAAACAGTTGTATTTATTTACTGTGGTGATAGCCGAGCTCCATTTGCAGGCTGAACTACACTTGTAGCTTGCTTTAGCAATATATATTCCACAGGTTTATAGAAGCCACCTCAACCCTCTATGCATTGTGTATATACCCTGTTGCCTCCAAGTTCCCACCGTGTACAGCGCACACAGCAGACTACACATGGCAGCTTTATTATTTGCCCAGACACCCAGAAACCAACAAATACTCCAGCTCAGTATCCCTACTGGATGATTCTGCACCTCCCAGTTTACTTCCAATGCCAGCGCTCAGAGCCAATGCAGGGAGTAGTGTGCCCTATATGTTGCAAAGGGGAAAATAAAGGTGTGGAGGTCAGGGTGATGGATGGGTGTGTAGCATGCCTGACTTCCTACTGGAGTTTGTGTATAGCTATACAGGCCTACAATTAATATTTGCCTTTTTATTAACCTTTATTGCAATGTTCCCCAACCTTGACCAAGTGTTTAGTTGACTAAACTTAACCTCAGCCTAACCATGATTTTCTTTTTTCCATAACCACAATCTGTGTGGGGTAATGAGTACTACTAGCTGGTGGCAGGTTCTGTGTGATTAGTTTAAAGTACTGCAACTTCATTTAAGAATATCCACAAAACAGATCCCGTGAAAAGAAAATGACCATGGTGACGGCAGCAAGTAGCTCTCATAATCTTCGCTACATCTTTTCCTAAACCTAACTAAGTAGTTTTGTTGCCTAAGCCATAACCAAGCCAATCTTTTCCTAAACCTAACTAAGTAGTTTTGTTGCCTAAGCCATAACCAAGCCAATCTTTTCCTAAACCTAACTTAAGTAGTTTTGTTGCCTAAGCCATAACCAAGCCAATCTTTTCCTAAACCTAACTTAAGTAGTTTTGTTGCCTAAGCCATAACCAAGCCAATCTTTTCCTAAACCTAACTAAGTAGTTTTGTTGCCTAAGCCATAACCAAATCAATCTTTTCCTAAACCTAACTAAGTAGTTTTGTTGCCTAAGCCATAACCAAGCCGATCTCTTCCTAAACCTAACTAAGTAGTTTTGTTGCCTAAGCCATAACCAAGCCGATCTTTTCCTAAACCTAACTAAGTAGTTTTGTTGCCTAAGCCATAACCAAGCCGATCTCTTCCTAAACTTAACTAAGTAGTTTTATTTTGAAAAGACTAGAGCGGAAATTGACATCATGTGTTGCTGGACATTTGTAGGAAAACACATGTAAAATACGTTGTTGAAAGTCGTACTGAGCATCACCAAAAAAGGGAAATTCTTGTCTATGTATGCGCTGCCTAGTTTGACCGTTTGATCGGAGTTTGCGAGTGATTGACAGCTGCTCAGAGACGGCAAGGCTGCAGCTTGGCTCTGATTGGTTGTTTTCCTCCGGTCTGTGAAATCTTGCAGATGCCATTAGGAAAACCGGTAGCACATGTTTTTTTTTTTTTCAGATTACCTGTCTCATGCACTACTGTCAGGATATAGTGACCGTTTTATAAAAATAACTTTTTTTAAATCATATTTGCTCCAATTCTACCCACTGCTGCTTTAAGTGCCACAGATGGCAGGGGAAGTTGGAACATACTGGGTGACGGACTAACACATTGTTGCTTTTGGTCTTGTTGTGGGATTCTTTGACAATAAGAAAACTATTGAAATAACACCATAATATTCACTACTAATGCAGGTTCCAGCTCACTTAAAATTGTACTTAATTGGTGCAAATTATCTAACAAATTTGCAATTAATCAAATTATGTTCAACTAACAGACATGTAGTAAAACTGGGGTATATGGAGACCCCATGGTTCTGGTCTCCTCTGTTGTTGCCTGCTTTGCCTGAGCCTTAGGGAATGAAAGTCTGACAGACAGTGAGACACTTGTGGAAAAAAAACAAAAGAAACTCTATTCCATAACTTACATCTAACTGCTAAACTGAAAGCCCTATGTAATTGCACAATCACAAACTCTGCTGTGATGGATGCTCTGAGATGTAGACAATACAAGACCGGATGCAGCAACGATAGCAATTAGATAAAAAACGAGAGAAAGTGGCAAACTACTGTGTGCTGAATTATTAGCCATTAACTCTAGCCGAGATGCCCATTAATCTGGCAAAGTCAGCTCAGCTATATGCAAGACAGGGGCATGGCTCGTTAAATCAACATGTCTTCATTAGCCGGGGTTTCATGGGCCCACTGGAAGCATTAGAGCTGTGATTTATTCAACTTATAAGCATTGTACTGTTTTTTGAGATGGGTGATCTTCTGTATTGTCTGTTAATGTCGCTCTAAGAAAACATTGGAAGTATTTTTTTTCTGTGTTTTTATCAAAATAACTGTCAGATCATTGGAGACTATTTTGCATCCTTATTAGTGTACAAAATTTTAACTGGCAATGATGAAACTAAACCATCACTCCCAAACTTCTCCTTAACATTTCTTCTGCTGCACAGAGTCAGATACTTAAAGGTCCCATATTGTAAAAAGTGAGATTTTCATGTATGTGCTTTATGGATACTGTAAAACTATCAAAACGCTCAATATACAGAGAAATACACACAGCCCGTAGTCAGAAATTGTGCATTTGAAACAAGCCGTTAGGATTTCTGTCCATTTGTGATGTCACAAATATACAATATTTAGACCATTACACGGTTTTAAACATAAGCATTCTAAATTTGTCCCAATTTATTTCCTGTTGCAGTGGATGTGAATGACATCAGCTGACAGGAAGTAAACATGGACCCAAGCTGTTGCCCAGCAACGCAATTCCGTTGAAATGCACTAAAACAGAGCGTTTCAGACAGAGGGTGAATACAGGTATATTCAGGCAAACAGTATGAGGAAAATAATGTTTTTTTTTAACATTACAGCATGTAAACATGTTCTAGTAGAAACATAAAATACAAGTAGCACAGACTCACATACTCCCCACAAACCTTAATGTATGTTTGACGAATTCCCAGCCACAAACACCTCCCACACGGCATGCATACGTGTTGAGAGGCAGAAATTCCTTGCAACGCATGAGCATACCTCATATAAGAGAAATATATTGGCCCTCATGCCTGGCAAGCCAGAGATTAATGAGCTGTTTGTTCAGTACATACATTCACCACGCCTGTGTACTCCCCCCCCAGTGTACTATGGGTTGTCTCACTTAGTACAAAGACAGAATTATTTCAGTGTTTCGGTCGAGTGCTCAGGTGAGATATTGTTCTTTCACCTTCTCAATTTTCCTCGACTTCATCTTGAGGAGAATGTGCCTCGTACTGTATCTAGCTTTCACCCTGGGGATGGTTACACATTTTAGTGTTGACACTCCAGAGGGTGATAACTAGGTCTGAAAGGTCTCGGTTGGGTTGTCAGGAGCTTAAAAAAAGGTTGTGGGAAGAAGAGTAAAAATTGAAGGGGAGAGAGAATCATCAGAAAATGTTCAACTTTTTTTTCTTTTTTGGCTTTTGAGGGCAAGTGGTGGCTGTGTTCTTATAAATATTTTAGAACAGACAAGGCTGTTTGAGAGAGGTTATGTGATGAGGAGAAATAGAGTGGTTGTGGAAATGATGGAAGGAGGACAGGGATGGAGGAAGGTGATGGTGAACTTTAGCTGATCTTTGTCTGGAGGAATTACACTGGGCCAAAGCTGGCTTATCCCCTTCACTAGCCACATCTACAACGACCACATCATGGATGAACTGCTCGAAATAAAGTGTTTGCTTTCCAAAATTTGAGAAAACTTTTTCTGATCCAAAGCGTCGTTGCATATTCTAACAACAGATAATATATATTTTTGTATCTTAAGTCTCTATTCATGCAAACAATTCTTTTTTTTACATTTAACCTTCGATGCTTTTTGCATTTTAATCACCACTTTTTCTGTGACTCAGAGATAGAGTTGGTCAATGTATGAATGTGTGTGTGAATGGGTGAATGCTGACATGTAGTGTAAAAGGCTTTGAGTGGTCGGAAGACTAGAAAGGAGCTATATAAATGCAAGTCCATTTACCATTTTTTGAAGAGTCAGAACTCAGACTGCTGGAATACAACACAACTTACTCTTTCTAGTGAGAGCAGTTTCTCTATCCATTCAGTGTGCCCATCCATAAATTGGCTTAGAGGAAAGTGCTCCTTCACTCCTTCAGATCTTTCCTCATATTCATCAAATGTAGATTTTTTTTCTGTATTTTATTTACTTATACATCCTGTTTGATGTATCATGTTGCATGATGGCAGCTGCAGTGTCACCTATTCATCCCAAATGGTAAAAACTGAAAAGAAAACCAAAAAGTCTGTAAAAAATGAGCTTATTTGGTTTTACATTATTGGTACATTTTTGATTATCTGTCTTATACCTTTGGAATAAAGCATTTAGATATAACGCAAAGCAAATTTTAGAGGCAATGATGTTGCATAGCATGCCTACCGAAAGTATACTTTTTGCCCGAGAAAACATTTCTTTCTTTCACGCTAATATTTTCCCCATATTCCATTCTTTTCTCATATATCAGGAATATGAAAGGGATGCAGATATATTCTCTTTCCTTGTACTCTGTGACACCAGCTTTGTCTGTAACTTCAAAGAGTTAGTACTGTAATACTATTAAAGGTACTGTTTGTAAGTCCTAACACGTATAAATCACTGCGGGTTGGTGTCCCATGCGCGCTCACGTGTGGCTACGCTGTTCAGACTCAGACTCCAACACAAACTACACGGAAGCACCAAAACCACAAAGTTATATCCAGTGAAGCCCGTCTTGCAAAACAGTGTTAACTCGTCCTGCTTCAGCCCCCCGACCACGGCCAGAAGACACAGGGGAGACCGTATAGCTTTGGTCTCCAGGGCCGGAGTCGATGCTGTACTCTGCTTGGCTGCCTGCTTGCCTTCACTCAAACACCGCGCTTGTTCTCAGACCAACAGAGGTTTCCCGTGTCTTGTTTCCTGCTGCTGAGTGAATAGACAGGGCTCCAGAGCGAGTAACGTTATCGTCTCCGACTAAAACTCCGGTGTCTTCCCTGTTCCTTCTGAACAGGATCGGGAGGCTGAAGCAGGAAAACTCAGTATCAGCATTGATTCATGGAGAGACCTTCGTCTGGTCAGCTAACATTACTGCCAAGCAGCTGAAATATAGAGTGATATTGTTTTAGCTGACGTGTGTTGCCTAACTGTTTTGACCGATGCTCGTTCATGTCTATGTAGAGCGAGCACAAGCGTGAACAACAGGACGCTGACTTTCGTTGACTTAACGGCCACAGGTGTCGCTGTTAACAAGCAATTTCTGATTCTTACATAGAGTCCCTTTAATGTAGGATACACAACAAGAGGGGATACCTGAGGGAGAAGCGTTTTGTCTGCTCAGTAACATTCCTCATCTGCAATATCTATTGAGAAACACATATAAAAGTAATTTAATTAAGATTTAAATCAAGTTCCCACTATAAGTGTTCGTCCAAAGTCCATAAGAAAAAAAAATAATTTTTCCTATATGCAAATCAGCCATTTACAGAGCTATGTTAGAAGTGAGTGAAAACATTTCTAGTTTCCATGTGGATGAAGCATTGTGGGTAGGTGTTTTATGCCCGTCTGAGTACACTGTAATAATTCTCATTCTGCCCGGATAAAAGATGCCAGAAAATCTACCCCCTTTCCTTTCTGTTTTTTGTTGAAAAATATCTCCCTGTCTGCAAAATCTCTCTCTCCCACTTGTCTTTGTTTGACACACATATTTAAGAATTTATCCCCTCAGCCCTGCCTTCTTATCATCCCTCTGTGGCAAAGAAGCTGTCACGACAAAACAGAGGAGTCTAAAGCGAAATAGCTCGACTGCAGAGAGAACGAGAGTGATTCACAGAGAGACGTACATCTCAGTCATTCATTCACTTTGGATTTCATCTCATGAGTGTGCCTCACTCACAGTGATGAATAGCAGTGATTCTCCTCCTCTGTGGCTTATGGCTGCTTCAAACCATCTGCAAATCTGTGAATATGAAAGATTTAAAAAACAAACAGAAATTCCTCGCTAATGCCTTGAACCTCTACACTCTCATCAGTTAAACTATTAGTTTAAATACACAACGAAAAAATGATTGGGCCCTGTCAGGTCTGGGCTGCTTGTGAAGGTCGTGGCATAATAGAGCAGGTGTGACGATAGGTAGGATAGGTGCGTCATCAACCTCTCACAAATGGAAGTAATGGCTAATGACTGAGGCAGGCCTCTCGAGATGCAAGGCTCATTGCGCTCAGGCGAGACCTTTCAGCATCTGTGTTTCCGCCTAATAAATGCTATTCATTCCTACTGGGGTGACAGGTGCTGTGTTAAACTCTATGGGAGGCTGACATATGGATGATCTCATCTTATGGGGTAGTTTCATACACAATTTGACCTTCGACTAATGATTTTGTCTCTCTTTTCTGTTCTTTTTTTACATGTCTGCCCGTTCCTCCTCAACATTCCTCAGGTAAGAACTGTTTTCATTGTTTTATGTTTTCAGCTGCTGATGCAAATATGATGCTGGAGAGTATGAAACCAAACAAGCATGATCTTTTCCTAAACTATAACCATGAGCTGTCAGCCTGCCAGTGTCTAAACATAATCATCAAAAATGGACTAATGCTATCGTCACTATGAGTGATTTTTGAGTGGAAAACAAATGAAATGCCTTGTCAGTGAACATTTCGTTTATACGTTCAGTATCAACATTCTTGTAACTTGCCTGATATGTTAATTTACAACATTTCCTCATTATGTTGATAGAAAACGTAATGAAAACGTCTAAATTAAATTTCCTACAAAGCGTATTTCCTGTTGCAAATTTGGAGCATGTGCCCATCCAGAATGGGCCGATTACTTGGCCCTCAAAAGGTGCTGCTTGCAGCGTTGTCGAAAACCGCGGTATGGTTGCTTGCACCCACCAAGTATGAAGTAGATTGGATGAACGGTTCTCGAGATATGCAAAGGGTAGTCATACATACTCAAACAAAGATTGCTTCCTTTATAATTCGATGATGCTGCTACAGCGCCACCTATTGCCCAAATGGCACCAAATTTGTCGTGGTCACTTAGACATCATATCTAGACATGTCCACCAAATGTGGTCGCAATAACACAAAGTGTTCAGGAGACATTTTTTGTAAAATAAGCCCCGCCCACAGCATTTTTTGAGATAACTGTGACGACCAGCTATAGCAAAACTGTATTGAACATCAACAATCCAAAAAAGTTGCTTTTTCTGTCTTTGTGCAGAGATCTTCTGGACCAAATTTGACGACGATTGCTCGAATTGTGTAAGAGGAATAGTGAAAAAAAATCAGATTTGAACACAATTCACAAATGGTGGAAAAACTTGACACAAATGGGCGTGGCTTATAGGGACAGATTCGTCTGGAGCAACTCATTCTCATCCCACCTCGTCAGACCCTTCGGCGTCACTTTTAAGTTACAGTAAACACGTGCTTCATGTTGTGAATTAAACAAACACTTCCTCAGGTTCAGGCAACAAAACCACTATAGTTAGGTTTAGGAAAAAAACAACATGGTTGGGCTTAAAACTACTACATGTTTACAGTGAAAATAACAAGGAAGATTGTGAACACAGGACACGAACGAACAGCTGATTGTAACGTGACGCATGGGACACAAACAGCGCTCTCCTGGATGAAAGCCTTGTGTTTGTTGGAGAATTTTGTTTCTGAGACTTATGGTTAGTTCACTGTTATAGCGCCAACATCTGGCCAAATTGCAACACATTCGCTACTGCACTCCCTTGGGTCTTGAGCAAGTTGATCGGAAGAACGGTTCTCGAGATCCGCAAAGGACATACAGACGGACGGTCACTTTATAGTTAGATATAAACATAATTTCTGGAAGACAGTGTTATTTGTCCATCATATGTTAACTATTTTTAAAACGGGTTCTCATGCACTTTGCAGTTTCTTGGTGACATACATTAGAAATGTTTGACTTCGTCCTTCATGGCATCTGTAGAGGAAAAGCAGGTTCAGTCTGGCCTTTTGGTCCACTGAAGGACACACCTGATTTGAGACGGAGCGTTTATATGAATCTGAAGAGCTCTCAATGTGTGCATATTTAAACCAGCACAACCACTACAGAAATGTAGCACCAAACCAATAGAATAAAAGCTAAAAAGAAAAATAAAGTTTGAAGTTTAATTCTGAGCCCTTTAAGCTGCGTATTTATATCACTACTCCTGTGTCTTGTCTCATGGACACACTAGCAGGGTGAAGCCCTCGTGGTGATGCGGACTGAATATTTATAACATCTAGAAGGTAGAGTGAAAGGAATCAATGGCTATAGTTATAGTTTTGATTCCCCTCCAACGTTTTCTCTATCGCTTCTGCGAGGAAACACATCCTCTCAGCTTCTCAGTAAGAATGATAAATTCCATCATTTCACTGAGGCAATAATCACTGACTCCAGAGCTGCGTGCTTTCATCATTCCTAATTGGCTTATGAATTACCTCCGCTGATGAAAAATGTCATGTGTGTGCAAACTTGTGATCGGATACACTTTGCCTTACAAAGTTGCGAGCATAGGTAAAGGATGCTTTTTGAAAATTCACAAGAAGGAAGATTTATTTTAGGTGGGTGGGGAGATGGGGTGGGGTGTTTCATCACTGAGTGATAAAATGCAACGGAGAGTGAGGAAGGATTATGAGATTTATGAGATTTGAAAATAAACCGCTGCGTGTTTAATTTAGGGGACAATTAAAGCGACATATCACTCGTGCTCCACCGCTGCACATTAGGCTAATCCCCATGGAGACTGTTGTAATGTTTATTTAGACACCGGTCCCCCCCCCGGGACGAGGACGTGCTTAGGGATTTGTCAGATGACGTGTTCTGCTTGGTGTGTGTTTGAGAGAATACTAATGCTCACCATAGAGCATCAACTAATGATGTGTTTGTTTAACTAGAATAAATGTGCATATGTGTGTATGCATAAACATTTTATTTTTTTAAGGCTTTTTGCTCTGTAAAAACAAAAATATATGTATTTGCTCCAAGATGTATAGAGCTAAAATGGTTTCTCAAATATCTTCCAGCTAGTACAATAGACAAACAAAGCTTTACTTTGAAAGAATTGATAATATTCAAGTGGTTTCACTAGTATTGTCAGTGAACTGTAGAACTGTAAACTTCATACCCACACTTCCAAATTTGAGACCCAAACCCAACACGAGAACGGAAGCTATATTTTGAGAATATTCACTCTCTTTTATATTCACTCTTCTTCTGTTTTTGCTTTTTTACCAACTCCTGAGAGAAATATCTGGCTGTTTAGCTGCTAAATGCTCCACTATGTTCACCAAAGATGAGATAAATCACAGAGACCTTAACCTCACTGAAGGTCACTGAATGTTATTCACAAAACTAATCAAGGCAGACAATAGATAGATTCAAGATTTGTTGGGCTTATAAATAATATATTTGATGAAATCATACATAAGACAGCCAACATGATTGGCTTATGAACATGGTTGGTGATATACAATACAAGACATGTGCAAACAAAAAAGTCAGGCTGGTTGTAGTCCTGTCAGAGCTGGGGGGGTTGAGGCCGCAGTCCTTTCTTTTCAACTCCAACCTTGTACATTTTATCTTTTTACCGTGTATATATACCCACAGGTTCTCTCAGTGTTCTTTACCTCCTTGTTCTGTGGTGTTTTGGGGGATGCAGCAGGAGATCCCCGCTGCATTCACACAGAGCAGTGCTTGTCCCAGCTTCCGATAGTCCCAGTTTGATCCTCGGCGTGTGTTCTTGCTTTTACCCGGACGGATCAGGTCAGTCAAGGAGAAAGACTGCACCGCCACCCTTCTCTGTCCTTTATTTGATGCTTCTCTGTCTTCACCACACATCGTAACTAGAGCAGAACAGGAAGGTGAATCACCATCATCGCCCTTGAACACTCTGCTACACTACAAAAAAAAAGACAAGAGAAAGGGAGGATTGTTATATCAAATTCTTGTCGAGGCAAGTGGTCACCGCTGTTCCCTTATGCGCCCAGTGGGCAATTTGCTTCAAACGTGGAGTGGTGCTTCGCTACAGTTTTCCACACACAAGGAAGATGAATCCTTCTCTCAGCTCGACTCCTCAATTGCTGCATGAAAGTCTCTTCAAAGAGCCTAAGTAAGATAAACCCAAGTCTGGTGGTTTTTGTGGTTACAGTCTTTGCATATGTCCTCCATGCTTGCTCTTTGAGTCGAAGCACCATGGCATTGTGACGGTTCGTCACAAAGAAATAGCAGGTGGAGTTCTTTTTCAAAAAGGGTTCTTTTGAGTTGGTCAGAAACATTTGAAGCAGGAAGCAAACAGGCCCAGCATGACTGGAGACCGAGCTCTGAAACATGGAGCACAGCTTGATGGCATTGTGAATCCTCGTGACCTCAGTAGAACACGGATCTTCACCAGGTGTGTCCGGAGGGCATGTGGGCAGGAAACAGGGAGTGCAGGGCAGCGTGTGTCCAGCGTGTATGCAGCATGATACTGACGTCAAGAGTCTGTAACTGCAAAGTATTTTTACCTCCAAACTGTAATCAACTCAAGTAGGCCTACTTCAGTATAGCTAGCTGTAAAGTCAACAAACATCTTGACATCCCTTCTGGTTTTATAAAGGTTGTTGCCTAGTGTGTTATGTGCTCATGTGTGTTTGCATGAAGCCTGAAGGGGAAAGTTGTTTTGGGGTGTCAGTAGTAAAGAGGAAAAGGAATTCAACATGTTTCATAGATTTTAATTACATTTTTACTGAACATAGTTGTACAGGCAAACTAAACTTCATCCTTCATTTTTAATTGGCCTATTCACTTTTGTATGACATTCAGAAATGTCAATATTAAAATAAAATACTTTGATGTTTTCCAAGTAGTGAACGTGGTGAGAGGAGGACACGATTCCACCACTCTGGTTTCCGAATTCATGGGTTACTTCAGTCTCTAAATGAAAATGAAATTTCAATTTGATGAATATTTAAAAAAAAAAAAAAATCATTTTAATATTGGCTGCCCTGGACCTCCAGAATTCTGAGTATATTTGAGGTCCTGACTACTTTGTCTTTGTTTACCCCTAAAACTCTAATATAATAAAAAATAATATTCCTAATATAATAAAATATATTGCTTTATTCATGAAGAATTTTCCACATAAATAAACAGCTTTCTCTCTTCATCTCTCCTCTCTCACCATTCCTTCCAGCACTCACAGAAGTGTTTGTACGTCCCCCAACATGCGCATGCCTTTGGATTTTTCTCTCTATCTCACCCACAACATGTACATTATTCAAAGCAGCAGCCCCCAAATATAACCCAGGGGATTAGCCTCACAGATGCCCCCTAAAGCCCCTCACCGGCACCCTCCCGCCCTGGCCACGGCTGTTTTAAGCTCAGTTTTAAATTGTTAATAGCCCCACGATAATTTTTTCCCAATAAAAGGGTAATGGGACTGGGAGAGACGGTGACTGGGATTCAAAACTTTAGAGAGAATGATAAAGAGAGGGGCTGTCATTAGGGAGCTCATGGTAATAAGAGGAGGGAGGAGCTCTCTGCCATCTTGACGCACATTTTGGGAAAATCTCTGTGGGATGCCTGCTTTGATCACAGTGTATGTGTGTGTGTGTGTGTGTGTACTGTATGAGGATGCATTTGTGTCTTTGTTCTGTGCTGGCAGGCAGCGGTTAGCCAATGTGTGTATGCAAATATACTTTTGTCCTCTAAGTTTTTGAAGTCTGTGTTTACTTGTGTTTTAGCTTTATTGTGTTTGTCTTAGCCCACACCATAAGCCCAAAGAGGATCCCAAATTGGTGACTTACTTTTGTATATTTAAGGTCCTCTTTCAACAATAAGCAGAGAGTCTCATCATGTAGCAGTGGTGTATTCATTCTCCGTCTACCTTTTTTCTTTCTGTTGTTATTTATATCAATACTAAGCTCTACTGATGCATGATCCCAAAGAGCCATTGCGTTTATTTGAATGTAGAAATGTAGATGTTATGGCACTTTTTGTCCAGAAAAAAATGCAGCTCTCTTGTTTACTTGTATTTGTTTACAGGCCAGTACAGCGGCATTGACGTATCGCCATAGCAACGGGCCGACACGGAGTAGTCTATCGATTACGACGTCATGTCTAGATGAGACAAGCAAAAGAAAAAAGATCTTTAAGACAATTTATGTAGCCTCTGTATGCATTTATTTATTGAGCCTGGATCCTGTGCTCGCATAATATTATACACTTTTAGAATGACCTACCATATCCTCTTGGCCTTTATTTTGACATGTTTACTTTTACTTCCGGGTCACTTGTCTGTTGTTCTTCATTCTTCAAATGACAAAAAGGAACTAGATGCCCTCAGACTCTCTTACCAGTCCTGGTCACGTGATCATCCTCCCACCTACACACCTGTTTCCACTTTCCCTCATCAGCCCTGCAATTTATAACCAGCCATGTTTCACACACTACTCTCTTAGTTACTTACCTCGGCAGCAAGGTGCCAGTGGTGGTTGAGATACTGTGGGAATATGGGGTACCGGGATTGTTGCTACGAGCCATCTGGTCCTTGAATAACCAAAGTGAGGGCTGTGTTTCGGGAGCAGAGTGTCCGGTTTGGGGAACTCCGAATCGCAACTCTGCTCTTTGCAGATGATGTGCTTCTTTTGGCTCCATCAGTTCGTGACCTTCAGCACACACTGGGGCATTTTGCAGCCGAGTGTGAAGCGGTCGGGATGACCAATTGGATATTAATGTTGACTGTTGTTGTGGCAAATAGAAAACTTGTTGGGTCTAGTTGCATCTAGGTAGGCTGAGATGAATAGCTTTAAATACTCGAACACAACATCTGTCTTTGTTGGAAACTGGTTACATTGCAGAATATCTCTATCTGTACATCTCGCGGTCTGCTCCCCCGCCTTTACATGCTCGCAGTCTTCCCCTGGCGACAGTTGTCATGCAGTTGATATGCAAATATGATGCACTTGTGATGACAATGACAGTCACATGATGTAAATGTACACAGACACATGGGGAAGGTGTCTAATTCTCACAGACACACAGAAACTCAGAGAGAGAGGCTGGATAGGCCTTCTTCTCCAGGCATTTATCCTTACACAATATCATTACCGTTTGGCAACAGTCACTCTTAGTTATACTTCATTATGTTTTGGCAGCTACAAACACACGAGCATCTTAACACAACACGTCCCATAACATGACTGTTGAGATAAAATAAAAGTTTGGGAGCTATAATTCAGTTGACTGATATCCTCTACTCTTTCCTCTACTGAATCTGCGCCTGGCTTGAATATTAGGATTGTATGTGTGCACACACTTTCCTGTAACCTTTATTTAGTGCAATTAGAAAATTGCATTTCTTATAGCGTACACATGTGTCCATTCACAGCGTTGAAATATTTAACTTTGAAAACCATGTATCTGAATTTATTTGTTCTGAATTCAACTCTTTGAAATTAAAATATGATTTTTTTTTACCTAAATGCTACACTGGTGTAACTAGTAACAGTAACCTGTAACCAGTGTAGCATGAAAGTAGCGGAGTAGTAGTAGCGGAGTAGTAGTAACATTTCACATACAAGAGATATGTTGCTTATAATAATTAAAATCTGAAATCACAATCAAAACAGTAAAAACTAGGAACCAAGTTTTATCGTTTATTTGAAACCTTTATTATAGAGACAATTGATTATTGATTGATATAGACCAAGGTATAATAACAATTATATACACACTGCAAGATATAACAATTATAAATGCATAAAAGGCAACTCAAATTCCTTCAAATATGATTGAAAAAAAATCACATAATCATTTGATTTGAAATAAAACATTAGTACAATAACAAGATACAAAATAAGTGAAATAAAAACAGCTCATTGAAAGCAATGAGAGCAGATTAATTACTGAAATGTAAAAAAAAAAAAGTGTTAACACAAACCAGACCAGTCCCCTCCTTTGGGTCAGGGTGCAGCTCAAAGCAGTGATCTCTATAATCACATGTATCCACAACAAAATCAAGAAAAACAAAAAACATAACTATATATACAATATATATGATATTTTATATATTTTATAAAAAGGGGACATCTGCACCCTGTCATGATCATGATCAATGGTTGACTTCTTATCTTCAAAACTTAAAAAAAAATGTTCCTATTATTATTATTATTATTATTATTATTATTATTATTATTATTATGGGGTATTTATATCTTTAGCTATTTATATTATTTCCCTTTTATGTGATATGTTTTACTTTGTTACATTGTTATTGTTATTTCACTTAGCAATAATAATTAATAATAATAATATCACATACACAGAGTTTATGTAGTTTTTTGTCTGTTGTTTGTTCTTCGTCTTTGTCTTTTGCTTTGTCTTTTGTGTTCCAGTTCAAATGTTTTATTTGGCTGAATGTCTAACATCCATTATTTTAAAATCAAGTATATAACACACTGTATTAAAGCCAATGAGAAATGAGCGAACTGAAATGAACATCTGCATATTAACTCTCTGTCTCAGCTGAAAGTTGCTCTCCTCTCCGGGTCCTCCGGTTCACAGCGACTACAACAACACAGAGCATCACCAGCAGAACACTGAGCACTGAGCATCTCACTATGTAGAAGGTGGAGGGAAACCCAGAGGGCTCTCTGTACTTTAGAAGAGTTTTGGTTGACACACACTGATCATCTGGGTCAAGACCTGCACACCAATACTCTCCTGTGTCTTCCAGTGAGACATTAGAGATAACCAGATATCCCGTCTTACGATGCGAGCTCACTCTGCTCATCATGCTCCGATCAGTTTCGGTATTAAAGATTCTTCCGTCTGTTTGGTTCGACTTGATGAACCAAATGGTTTGCAGACTCTCTCCCAAAACTCTGCATCCGAGAGTGATTTCTTCTCCCTCTGAGAAGAGCTCTACAGCAGGTGGGCCAAATTTGGGGCACACCAACAGCACATACGTTTGCACTCTTTCAGAGGTTACACAGCTGTACCAAGCTGTGTGATTTAACATTAACGATGAAAACACCAGCGAGTAGTTTTGGTCTTGTTCCACTAAAGACATATTGTAGTTGAATTGTCCTTCGTCACCTTTGAAGAACCCATTTTCTATCGACCAATGTGGGGGCTGGTCATCAATGAAATCAGTGACAGTGCACGGCAGCCAAACCGTCTCCTCCACTGAGCCGTAGATTATCTTTAGTTCCAGGTTATACAGTACAGGGTGACTGCTAACACACTGCTGTTGGTTCATCACCAGACAGGTGTACGTTGTATACACTGTTGTTCTGAAGTCAGATACACGAAGAGCTGATGTGTTTGTCACCACTTGGTATCTTCCTTTAACATTGTCCATCACTGATGTCGTATTGTCCCCAAAAACTCTTGTCCATATTTCTTGCTCATATCTAAACTCACGCCTGAGCCACTGGATATCCAGATTGTCAGCCGCTCCCAGACATGGCAGTTCCAATGTTCCTCCAGGACGCACTGTAATAGGTGTTTTACTATCTATTGAACTACAAATAATGATACTGATGTTTTTCTCATATGTCACTTTGCCCTCGGTCCAACACTCCTCTTGGTACGGGCCGGAGTCTGAGTGGTTCAGGTTGTGGATGATGTAATAATAAATATTCTCATAGCTGCCAACAGAAAGTCGTCCTTTCAAGTCTTTAGGTACTATGGAGTTCTCGGACCAGAGGTCAGAGGTGTTCCACAGGACAATCTTCTCCTCACCAACAAATCTGGAGATCAGGCAGGAGGAGTTGGCCTCCTTGGGGAGCTTGAAGGTGTAAGAGTCCCTTTCCTTTTGGATGATGATGAGTTCCTCTGCATGAATGTTGTTGATGAGCGCAAACAGCAGGAAGGAGAGCTCTGCGACTGCAGCCATTCTGCTCGGACGTCTGCTCGTGAGTGTTGCGCAAACACCGACACAACTCGCCTCATAAGCTCCGTGCGAACCCTCATCAGCAGCATCTCATTTGTGGTTGGATGAACGTGACTTCTTTATCACGTTATCTCATCATTATTGGAAACTCTGAAGCATCAGGCTCTCTATCAACTAATCTATGTCCTTTGCACGGAACTAAAACCACTGAAACTGTCGTGCCTTCAAACACTGATTATTGAGAGATATGGGGAAATCATTAGCAAGAGACACGCCAGCAAGAGACACATTAAATGCCATGTCTCCAGTTAATTTAAATGAAAAATTTCGACCTGTCTTGTTTCCTGTAACAATCAACACGGCTGTTGCCCTGATATTTTACTGAAATGTATCACAGACCTGTCTGTTTATTCGTTCCGTATTGATTAGAAATAGCTGCGTTAGACTTTCTCACATGGCTTACATAAAAGGAGCACTTTCAATAAAGTAGGGGGATTTTCACAAGACAGATTAAAAACAGAAATGTCAATATCAAAGCGACAGATGCAGAGATATCCTTTAGTCCCTAGTATGAGTCAATGCTGCGTAGGGATGGATGGGTATGTCAAAAATTACTGGACCGGCGTTCGTGTCCCGTGTGAAACTAGAAGTCAGCGTTGATGTGTTTGTAATGTAACTGACGTACTTAACTAACGCCACTTCTGGAGTTATTTTAAGCCAAACCACTATCTTTTCCTGAACCTAACTAAGTAGTTTTGTTGCCTAAACCTAAGGAAGTTGTTACCTGTGAAGACGGAAGTTTATTTTGAAAAGGCTGTATGCCTTTAACAAGCGAAAATTGACACGTGTTGCTAGAAATTCGTAGGAATAAAGAACGACAAAGGAGGAATAAATGGATAATAATAATAATTAAAGCTGCAAGCTTTCTTCGTTTTTGGTTTAAAACAAAAAAACAAACTATCAAAAGGGACCCAGGAGGAGCCACACTGGGTGTATAAGAGAGACCTCTGAGAGCTGAAAGTCAGTAGTGTTCTGGGATATGCTCAGGTTTATTGCTGTAACCGCCTGCCTGCACAATAAACTCTTTTTCACATCAGATTCTGCCAGAGTCAAGTACCTTTTCTTCAAGACTCCAATAGTTACTACATGAGTGTTTTTGATGAAGTGTTGGCAAAAGATCCAGACCCTTTTCTGGCCCTTGGTTTGGACTTTATTTGATCCAACAGTCTCAAGAAATCTATTTTTATTGGTCTTTGTAGTTTTATGAGAAAGGGGTGGGAGAAGTACAGTGAGAAAGGGAGGAAATGAGAAGAGAGAGTGTGATAGTCACCTTATTGGAAATAATTTGTTTGCTAATTACAGTAAATAATGGAGGCTTTTGAGATTTTTGAGCACTGTACTTCTTCCTCATAGTTCCCACCACCGGGATTTCCTGTCTTATTTCATTGTTGTGGCTGTCTGCGAGTTATCCCTTTAATACGCTGACACACACACACACAAACACAAAGTCAGAGCTTGTAATGAGAGCTGACCCTGACACAGATACGCTGAAATGGCCACATATTGTACGCCAGAGTTTGCTCTCCATCCTCACTTTCCGAACACTCTCTCCCCTTCCTCCTCGTCTGCCCACTCTCTCATAGATGTTGTGGCGAGGATTATGCATCTGTCAGATTTCTCTAGGATGACGGCATCATCCCCCAACCCACCCACCTCTTATCAAACCTCATCTCACCTTCTCTCATCTTCCCACCATCGCTCCTCCAAAAAGCCTCGAGGTCTGGCAGGAGGGGGCTGCGGGAGGTCACAGTTGACTTTATTAAAACATGGGGTGTCTATTAATCTTCAGTCCAAATCACACTGAGAAAGAGCAGCGGGAGGAGGGGGGGATGATGAGAGACAGAAATATAACAGAGAAATAAAAGGGCGGGGAGAGGAGGAGGAGGTATTGAAGGAGAAAACAGAATGAGGAGGATTGAAAAGAAAAAGGAATAATGCCTAGGAGCAAAATTAAGACAGAAAAGAGAGGGGTATAGTGGAGAAAAATTATATATTAAGGCCGCAGTTTAATGCACTGAGGTCATGGGATGCTATTGTATGCAAATGTGAATACAGCTGTGCATTCACTTTGATTCATTCAGCTACACGAATAAATATTATTCTTATTTCCATTCCTTCATTTTCATTACTTTGTGTATACAATTTCATATTTATCAAATTAGTACATATTATATCATAATTCAAACAAATTAATTGCCATTGATTTGGCCACAATTAAATTAACATAAAAGCATTGCTCAATTTAACTTCCTCGGCAACATCCAAGCTGTTTTTTTTTCTCTTAGCTATTTAGCTAATTAAGTATATATTGAATATACTTAATTACACAGATGTATTTGGTTGAATTAGCTTGATATTTTGCAGAATGTACACTCTTATGCTGAATTAGTTGACTTTACTAGAAAATTGCATGGAAACCTGTTGCCTTAAACCATTTAAGTTTTTTGAACACCTGCGACAACGTAGTTGGGGGTATATAGCGCTACGTGTGTCCGTCCTTCCGTCCGTCAGTATTGCGTACCAGCCCGCTTCGAGCACTGTAATAGGCTACATACCTGTCACTGTAAATATAAATCCTACTCACTGTACATACAGTATATAGACATTGTCATACTGTACATGTATATCTATCCAGCATGTATTTATTTATTTACACTATTGTTTACAACTTCCAGAACACTTAACTTGTGTATAGACCTTTTATTTTTATTTGTATTATTGTATTCTTTTATTTTGTTAATTCTATTCTGTGTGAGTACATTTAGAGAGCTGCATAAAACCAGAGTCATATTCCATGTATGTATATACTTGGCAGAATCAATCTGAGTCTGATTCTGACTGAACAACATCAAAGGCAGGTTGCAGGGATTCAAGGGTTTATACACTTGAAGGGGATGAGCAGTAGATAACTGTATCATCTGCATAAAAATGGAACGCAGCATTTGATGAATTATCACAAAGATTATTTACATACATATATGGATAATAGCAGTTGTCTATTATATTGTAAAACCTCAATGTTGATCCATGATATAGGTCTGCAAAATGTAAAGAATATTCACAACAGAGACTTTGTTCGCAAATATGTTGCAGATTTTAAACCTGTCTGTATGCTTTTTACAATACAAATATATATTTCCTGTAACCTTTAAAGTCTTCATACAAAAGGAAAAAATACGTTGGCCCTGAGAGCTCAATGCACTGCAAATAGAGATACAACATAAGAAAATGAAGAATCATCTTCAGTCGCATTTAGAAAACAGTCATGATCTCAATACTCAAAATTCTAGCCTTTGCTGCAAATGTTCTGTGGAAAACATCAATTTAACTGTCCACCACTGACATCCTGGTTAAATATGAACAAATGGCCTGCTAGTTATTACTATAATTGCCAGTGCATACAGGTGGATGGGCCGCCGCAGGTTTCCCTCCTGTACACAAGCTGGGGCCCACCCGTTGCCATTGATTCCCAGTAATCCACTAACAACTGTTTACTGTAGCGGAGCGCTGGAGGCATTTGCACTGCGTCAGCCCACGCCTGGATGTGCTGCACTGCACACAGGACCATCTATCTTCACTTTAACACAGGAAGTCAGTCAGAGCAGCAGTTGTTGTTGTTTTTTTACAGAGTATTGAAAACCCAGATAAACATTGTACACAGTCTATTATGGTATATTTGAGGCTCACAGGCTAATGGATGTTATGTTTGGGTATTTTGACTGTGTGATTGCATATGTGTATGTGGTCTAATGTCAGAATATGACATGTTCCCATTTCTTGTACCTCCCAGGACATTGGGTTTCACAGATCGTCTCCTTCTGTCTTTACATGCCAACAGGAAGGAGAGCACCACGTTATGTAATGGCCATGGACTCTGTATTTGTATAGCACAATATCAGCTACACATCAACAACAGATTGAAAAGAGAGATCCTCGCCTACGCTGAAGGCAGAGAGTGGAAAAAATGCAATTACCAAATAACATTAACGAAGAACTTAACTTAATTTTAAGTTCCTTAACAATAATAAACAATAGTAGAAACCAGAGGTAGGATTATAGTAAGTCAAATTTAGATATAACAGGACATGCTATGATTAATAACTATACAATATGATAAGTCCAAGAAGATAAGTCTGGTAAATGAAAAAGCCCAAATTACAAATCCAAGTTGAGTGGTCTCAACTTTTTCAGCTCTCCAATGATGCAGCGAAACGTCGACCAATCACATGTTTTTTGTTTCACCATTTCCGGTCCCCTTCTCTCTCCCCACAATTCCTGTGCCGTTCTGTCTAAACAAATTAAAGAAAATTGTATTCTTGTCGTTAGCTAGTTCCCAGTGCTATTTAACGACATAACTACGTCAACGAGCGCTTGAGCAAATCTTAAACAGCGACCCGGCGACGATGTATGGCCATACTTGACCGTTGTTTTTAGCTTTGTCGCTTGTACTGTGAACATAGCATTAGTGGGTGCAGCAGCAGTGTGCTGATCCTTTTGATTAAAGTCCATTTATTGTTCACAGACGTTTTGGACGGTGCCCTCTAGTATTCTGTTCTCTTTGTTTAGAAACCCTTAACTGCATTGTTCATTAAACTAAACTAAAACTAAACCCTGAACTTAAATTAGACCCTACCTATAGCTTTGATGTCATTGTGAGCCTGAGACACAAACAGATTACTAATAGAGGAGCTGAAGTAAGACAGACATTCTCTCTCCCACTGGGACACTTGTGGGGGAATGAAATTAGTGTTACAAAAAGAGTTTCCACCCTTTTCTCACAGTGGGGGTCTCGCCCGTCTGCTGTAATGTCTCTCCTGCTGCATGAAGCAGCACACTGCTGCCACCACCTCATTATTCCATCTGTCAGAGAGGAGGAGACATAGAGAAAAGAGCAGAGATGGGGTGATATTATCAAACTCAAGGATGAAGGGTCAATAAAAACAGATGGCGTTGAAAAGCCTCTTGGTAAAGCCTGCTCTGATGCTCTGATCAAACAATGCGAGATTCCATTTCAGGGAGCAGAGAGGTCAGACTCCCGTCCCCTCCCTGTTGCTGTCGTCTCTCTCCTCCTGTGCGTTTTCCATTCCTATCCACTCAGAAACACACTCACCTTCTGCGACCTATGTTGACAAAGCAGATACATGACTACAAATGATAGCAGTTGTTTGCCTGCAAATCAGATAGATGAAACTATAAAAAACTTTGGCTTTATACCGCGGGCCAAATTGTTATAATGGCTGTCTGTTTAGCCATCCATGAAGCTTTAACAAGGCTGTACCCTCTTGTCTATCTGCAGTACAAACTGGAACAACATCTATTCATCATCCAGTCTGTCTGCACAGAAAAAAGTACATTACCATTTAAAAAAGAGATAGGACGACTTTATGTGTACTTGTGCCTTTGTGCAAATGTGAGTGTTTGTTGTATGCAACTCTAAATGCCTATGGACCAGTGGAGGCTGGTCTATAGAGAGAGAATAAACCATTACCAAATCTCAGTATCATTTATAAAATAATTTTTCTCTCTTCCTTGGAAAAAATCCATTATTTAATAACATCTCATTAAAATGCTTCAACAGCGATAGTGGTTGTGGGCATCGTTGGATGTAAAGGAGGACAGTAGGTCCCCGTCCTCCCTTAGGGCGGGACCTCTCCTATCAATTCAATGCATTTCATTTTTTTCATGCTTATGCGATTGGCCAAAACACGTCGAATGATGCTCCAAGGGAGGATAATCTCCCTTAGCTTGTTGCTAATCAACAACCAGCAGAATACAAGATTGACATGGTGTTGGTCCAATGATGATGTCCAAATGTCATCTTCAGTCACTACCACTGTATTGTACGTGATGAACTGGCAGTAAAGTATCATACAGCAGCGTATAAAGAAATTAATTATAACGTGTAAATTGTGAACTACTTTTAAACACATCACAAAACAAATCCTGTTTATTTAGGCCTTTTTATTGAGCTGTAGCTAATAAAAGAGTAACGTCAGATCTGGGAAGGGAAATGCAGTGTGAGCATATCACTTGCCAAACTCCACTACATAATCCACAATTCCACTTGTATTTCAACTGCCTAAAGCACAAAGAAGCATAGATTCACATCACACTGTTCCCAAAACATTGTCAGTCAGCCAATTAAATACTCCATATTTGTTCAAATCGATTATCTCCACCATGGAAGTGCCCTACAACACTGTTGTGAAATGATTGAGCTAATGGGTTTTTGTTCCCACGCAGACATTATCAAACCTTTCTGCAGCAATTAAGATCATTATCCACCCTCATGTTTTTGTTTAAGCCCATTTCAGGTCCATTTCGCTCATGCAGGTTCAACTGTGATTGAATCTGAAGCTAGGTGCACGCTGTGTACTTTCGACCTTGTTAAAACGCATAAGGTGACCACAAATGCACTTGAGTTGCTGGGAACCTGTAGTCATTTCATCATGAGAGCACTCTATTGCACAGCTTTGACCTTGTGGTAGCAATGAGAACCGTAAGCAGCTAAGATATAGTTGAGGTTATTGTAAAATTACTTGCTGACTGGCAGCCTCATACTGTAGAATCATGGAACAAAGAAAAAAAAAAATAATGCCAGCCACTGCAAATTCACTGTTTAGCAAAAACGTGAAAAAAAATACACCTGCTTACTGCTTCCTCTAGCTGCCAACTCTGTGCAAGGAAAGATGTTTACTATAACATACTATAACATCATCTCTGTGACTGTAGGAGCCAGGTATCGAACCACCGACCTTTCGATTGATGGACAACCTGCTCTACCTATACCGCCACTTCAGTGCTGCCTATGTGCCAGGCCCCCAGTTAAGAGACAGCATATTACAATATACTGGACACCGATCAGCCATAACAATATGACCACCTGCCTAATTTTGAGTAGGTCCCCCTTTTGCCGCCAAAACAGCCCTGACCCATCGAGGCACAGACTCCACTAGACCTCTGAAGGTATGCTTTGGTATCTGGCACCAAGCCTTCAGTAGCAGATCCTTTAAGTCCTGTATAAGTTGCGAGGTTGGGCCTCCGTGGATCGGACTTGTTCGTCCAGTACATCCCACAGAAGCTCGATTGGATTGAGATCTGGAGAATTTGGAGGCCAAGTCAACACCTCAAACTTGTTGCCATCGCCATGATGTAAAAGAAAACGTGATTCATCAGACCGGGCCACCTTCTTCCATTGCTCCGGGGTCCAGTTCTGATGCTCACATGCCCATTGTAGGCGCTTGACCTTGACCGGTCTGCGCCTACGCAGCCCCATACGCAACAAACTGCGATGCACTGTGTGTTCTGACACCTTTCTATCGGAACCAGCATTAACTTTTTCAGCAATTTGAGCTACAGTAGCTCTTCTATTGCCAGCCTTCGCTCCCCACGTGCATCAATGACCCTGTCGCCGGTTCACCGGTTTTCCTTCCTTGGACCAATTTTGGTAGGTCCTGACCACTGCAGACCGGGAACATCCCACAAGAGCTGCAGTTTTGGAGATGCTCTGACCCAGTCGTCTAGCCATCACAATTTGGCCCTTGTCAAAGTCGCTTACATCCTTACGCTTGCCAATTTTTTCTGCTTCCAACACAAAGTTCAAAGTTCAAAATGTTCACTTGCTGTCTAATATATCCCACCCATTGCCAGGTGCCATTGTAACGAGATAATCCATGTTATTCACTTCACCTGTCAGTGGTCATAATGTTATGGCTGATCATTGTATATCCCTACTAAAGAACATCTTCCTGTCACTTTACAATAGCCTCACATAACAATCCATTGACGTAGTTATCATCGAATGTCAGTTTATACCCAGTGTGATTTTGAATTGGTTATACATTGTCGAGTTAGTTATAGGAGGCTTTTTTTCACTTCACGCATTAATGAAATAGCAAACGAAGTCAGAAATACATTCACAGTGAGATATTTCATCTGTGAATAGATGTAATGAAAATCCTCAATTTCAACTCATATCACTCGTTGTTTATTATTCCAGCGTTATAATATCGTTGCCAGAATAGAGTTGTCAAGGAGACGAATGCTCGCAGTGCCAGAGAGAGTATGACTGTGGTGTGTTTGGATAGTTGCCACTTGAATGGCATCAGTAGTAGGGAAATCTTTCAGGTGTATTCCTATAAAGTGAGGCTCTCTTTCTGACACACACTCTTACTCACACACACAGCTTCAGGCAAGGAGGTAGGCTACAGTTTCTTTTTTAATTTTTTTTTACTTTATGTAATTAAGTCTAAAATAATTGTTAAGAGGTTCCTCTCTTCCTCTCCTCCCTCTCACTCTCATTTCCTCTTTTTACTTGACAGAGGAATGTAATTAAAAAAGGAGAGAGAGAGCTTCCCTGAGGTTTGAACATTGTCTCCATCTTCTAATGAAGAGCTTTGACCCGCCAACTATCATGGACAGCTAGAGAGGGAGACTCGGAGGGAGACTCGGAGGGAGCGGGAGGGAAATATCGGACAAGTGATGAAAATAGAGAGATCCGTCAATGAGAGGGAGAGTGACAGAGAAAGGCAAGCAGACAGCTGAGGCAAGCAGAACATCAAGCAGGCAGAGAAAACGAAAAGATGTGGAGAAACAGATCAAGGAGGAGGGACAGTGAAGATGAAAGTCGCTGTGTCGCTGTGCATTGTCACAATTTGCAATGGGAAAGACATTTGTTACCAATTATCATGCTACTTTCAAATAAGGCTCCATTTACAAAGGGTTTATTAATAGTAATGAATGGCTTTATTTACGTGTGCTGTGCTCACAAAGTAATCGTTGTTTAACTTTGTTAAAATCACGAAGGTTTTCATTTCTAATAGCAACTTGTGTGGCGGAGCTTATTTGTATTCAGGATAAGGAGAATAAACTCCAGGAACATGCTTTATATTTTTCGGAAAGGCCATTGAAAGACTTTCAGGGTGAAATCCCCACAGAACTGTCCAAAGGAGGATGTAGAGCACTGGATGAAGGAGAAAGACACAGAGAAAGAAGAGTGTGTCAGTTACAATCTCTGCGATTTGGGAGACTTCAGATGGAAGAAGTAGCTAACCGATAACGCTCTCTGTCTCTTCTTTTTCCTTTAATTCAATTTAAATGATCAAATACGCTTCGTTGGCATTAAATAAACACAAATACACCAAAACCATAGCTACAAAAGTTACGGTAATGGCAGTGTATTACATTAATGCACAAGAAGTTCAGAAATGAAAAAAATTAATGTTGAACAATCAGAGAAAAGACACTTTATGACAAATAATAAAATAATACTTTACTATGAACCAGTTCTAAAAATGAGAACATGTGTGATGTTCACGGGTGTGAGTGCACAATGTCCACATGCATGTGTCTTTTCACAAAAACATCCAAAATTTGTATGTATAGAAGTGGACCGCCTTTACAGTATGTGTGTGTGTGTTTTCCTTTGAGCTAAGATGTGGGATTTGCCGGAGCCAAGCGTGTTTGCCCGTCACCTCCGCTGTAGTACAAGTGCAGCAGCCGGGGAGAAAGCTAATAATGCATAATGCACAAGGACACCTTCAGCTAATGCATTTGCGCCGTAGCCAAGGTGGACGAAAAACGCTCTCAGACCTCTCATCTCCCTGTATCCGACACCTCACGGGATGTGTCGCCCATGTTTGCTTCCCAGATTCTCTACTCTAACCAAACGTGTCATTTCACACCTTGCCTTCAGAACGGTGCGAGTGTGAGGTGACTGACTGTTCTGTAGAAGTTCAGGCTTCAGAGGAGAGCGTAGATCATATCTGTTGTTTCCATTGGGAATCAACTTGTTTGAAGGATTGACTTAATTCAGTAACATTTTCTTGATACAATCGCATGAGCAGTGCGTGGCAGCGTCCATGTTATAAGCTTTCTCAGTTCTCAATTGAAGTTGTGCAATACAGAGATAACGTAGACAAGCGTTCTTATCCTCCTCTGGCCCGTAGACCTTCATGCTGTTCATGCTACGGCTGCACGCCAGCACTCCTCCGTAAACTATTCTAAGCTGCGAAGTAGATTGTGTTGTTTTATAATAGATTATAGGGCTGATACCTTCTGATATGTGTCAACACAGCAGGCCTTGTGTGTCTTCAGCGATCGGCTCCCTCTTGTCAGACTGACTGCGATGGAAAAGATTATCAAACGTGGCTAGGATTCGGCATGGGCCCTGTGAAGCCACACTGGTGTTTAAGCCCTTTGCTGATTAAAAAGAGCCGAGATTTGTTTCTATAAATCCCCTTAATGTGTCACACCCCTACAGTCTCCAGAGCTTCACAGGAAGTTTAGAGCCTGCTTTTATCTGCCTTGCACAATAGCATCACTGTGCTTCCCAAAGCTTGAGTTATTACTCGGAGGAAATCGTTAGAGGAAGAACGTATCAAAGTCTTTTTGATTGTGGAGGATCATGACTTGTGCTACAGGAGAGGTATTGAAGTATCTGCCCTCCCCCCAATCCTCTTTTTTCTAGCTCCCTCGAAAAGTTCACAGTTCTTATTTGTGAGTTGATGAGTCAGGCTCAGTTTCAGCTTTAGTATGAAGAGTCGAAGGCATGCTTATATGCTTACAGTTTGACAAGAGTGCCACTTGTTGGCAAGTCATGTTACTGCGTCAGGACACTGTGAGTCAGTGAATTTCTGCAACATATTACGTAGGAGCCACAAAAACACACGAATACTTTTTCAAACCTTTCATTTTTTCCTGTGTGTTTTTAATGATTTCAGTGATAGAGGTCAATAAAGGATCTCAGCTGGATTAACCTGGTCAAACTCATTCTAAACTGTGGCAGATAGACCCAATATTGCCATTCTTTTTCACCTATACTGTCTTTTACAACTGCTCGGTGGCACCTGTCCACTGGCAGCCCCCTCACTTTGAGATCTCTATTTTAATGCATGTGTATAGGTCCGCATGTGTGTGTATTTTGGGCCTGTGTGTGTAATGTTCACCAGTGCAGATAGTACAATGTAAAAAACTGTAAATCATTTTGGCTTAGGTTTGCTTTTCAATGGAAAACCATGTGTTTATTCAGTTAACTGTTCAGGTATATTTTCTGTACGTTACATTTTGCAACGGTACAACGGGAGTCAAAATCAAATCTTTCTCAACACTTTATTTTTTTTTAATTTTGAATCATTTTATTAGCCTAAAAGTTGTCACATTTGTGTTGTGTATTGTTATAAATGTGGAATGTTTGTAAAACGGCTGAGCCCTGCTTGGGACTGACTCATCCACTGTGTGGAAACTGTTTCGTCCACTACGTCTACTAACATCTTAATATCCATAAGGTTCAAATTTTAAAGATTCAACACATGCATTATACACACACATTAATGCCGCATGAATGAAACATGATGTTTTCCAGGTGTTTCTTGACTCACTGTACAATTTCTGTGAAGAGAAACCACAGTGAGACATGTGCATTCAGATAAGGAATCTCTCCATAACTTCACTACTTTGACATGTAAATAAATGCCCCATTCCCCAACAGCATACCTGTTGATGAAATGTAGGATCGTGACTGAAGATGTGTTTGTTAAATCCCTAAAAATCCACTGGAAAATCTCTGCTGCTTTCTCTGAACAAGTATACTCTCAAGGTGCTCTTGAGCAAAGCACCGGACCATGAGCCTTCTAGTGGATCTGATTGGCTGTAAACAGCGAACACTGCGGGCAGCTCCCAGTGGCAATTACAGACATCACAAAATAAATAGAAATAAAAAAATTTCGGTTGGTTTCGGGCATCTGATCAGGACGCCTCCTGGACGCCTCCCTTTTGGAGGTTTTCTGGGCACGTCCAACTGGTAAGAGAACACGCTGGAGAGATTGTAGATCTCATTTGTCCTGGGAACGCCTCGGGGAAGAGCTGGAAAATGTTGCTGAAGAGAGGGACGTCCGGAATTCCCTGCTAAGCCTGCTGCTTCTGCGAACCGGACCCAGATAAGCAGAAGAAAACGGATGGATGGATGGATGGATACTTTTGTTAAGAGGGATAATACGCTCCTCTGTGCCTCTTCTGTCTTCACCACTCCACTGCTTGTCCTCGTAGGCCTTCCTCTGGCAGCCAAACAAACACTGGGCCTTTAATTGAACATGTTGCTCAAGGAAGGAAGTGTGTTCAGAACGAGCAAGAGTTACACAAAAACACACACACACACACAGCTCTCAAGTAGTGCAGCCAGCAAGATGTGGGGCATGCTATGCCCGCTGCCTAACTGCAGTCATGATGAGAATACTGAAACTAATTTGTGTGTGTGTGCTTACTTGTGTGTCTCAATGCATACAAATTCATTTTATTATCTAATATAATAACAAAATGACTCAGCTACAGCCTCGGAGTTCAATGCGTGGCAAGTCGTAAGCTTATGGGAGTGACAATTTGAAGATTGTATGATACGACAGTAGAAAGACAAGACAAGAGAAATAAGATGTTAAAAACATACAGATTTTTTTCTCGTTAAATAACCACAACTGTTTGAACTTTTTTCAGAACATTTTATGTTCACGTAGGACGTCATTACTCAGAGTAAAAAGCTGAGTGATTCTTCACTCTTGAGTTGAATTGAATTTCGTGATTTTTTTTCAATAAGTGAAATGAGTCAAAATGAGAATAGAAATTGAAAAAAAGAAGGCATACTCTAAATACTTGATTGATAATATCTATGCATGCTTATTTGTGTACATGCAAAACAAGCGTAATTAATGCTTTATATAATCATTACAAACTGAACTTTCCTTTCCTTGTGTACACTTTTTGTCTCTTTAATGCTTTGCATCTATTAATCTAAAACCTTGGCAACAGAATGGCACAGATGTTTAGAAAGAAGACAACAGCTGTCGGCACAAGGCTTTCATTATTTGGTTGACTGAAGAAACTGTTAAAAATGTTATATATATATTATAACAAATGCTCTCTGTAAAGACCAAGAGCAAACAACGCATCACCCCTATTGGTACTTCTGGGTATCCGGGACATAACATAACATAACATAACATAACATAACATAACATAGGTGGGTTGGAAGGTCCTGGTGTGCCTTGTGTTTAATACCTTCACTTTATGAGCAGCAAAACTCTGAATAGATAATTAATACAGTGTCACCTCGGTCTAAAACACCATGCAAGCTTCATGGAAAGTTCTTATGGTCTAGAATAAATGTGCATGCATGGTCATGCATGCACATTTATATTCATCAGTTTTGTAATGCAAGTAGGGAAATTGATATGCACAAGTACTGACATGAGGAGGATAGTGTCTTTGCATCTTCCACAGACTGCTGACTGAGCAATGAATACGTTGCATGAAATTACCCTTTGACCATTTCACCTCTGACCTCTTCCCTTCCTCCTCCTCTGTCTGTCTGTCTGTCTGTCTGTCTGTCTGTCTTCCAGGTGGTGTTGGTAGGTTCATCCATAAATGAAAGGGATCAGATGCTGTTCATCAGCAAAGACGAAGGTTCCTCCTTCCAGCGACAGTCCGTCTCCTTCACCCCAGACACGCTCATCTTCCACCCTAAGGAAGAAGACAAGCTCCTGGCCTACTGCAAGGAGGGCATGGTGGGTATCACAGCACTGCAGAAACATGAAAATAAACTGCAGCTTCTGTAGTTGAAAGAATGAACAAGAAGACAGCAGTGATAATACACCAGCGAGACGTCTCTGCTGTCAGTGTAGCAATGCATTCAATTTCAATTTTCACACGCACCAGCAGTACACGGACCTCAAAGAAAAACTAGATGTATGATTTATCGTACAATGATACAGCCGTAGGGCAAATCTTCTTATGTACGTGAAATAAATCGAACAGTGGCCATATGCAAATTCACCCACACCCACACAGACACACTCCAAAAGATATTGCATTTCACATTGACAGCATGTTGCAATCTCACTTGGCTTTCTGTAGGAAGTTCTTTGAAATATTTTGTCTGAAAAGAGGAAATTGAGTCTGGATTTAGATGCAACAAATACACATCACAAGTCCATTTGTATACACTTTTTATACCCTTATCCCACCAATGTCTTTGTCATAACTTTCTTAGGGGTTCTTAACGTTGATACTATTTTAATACTATGATGATAGTTGTTATAATGTATTTGTTTTGTTGTCCTTTGAGCTGTGAGTGTCTGTCTGTGTATGTATGTCTAGAAAAAAGTTTATTTATTTTTCATGAACAGTTAACTCATAACATTGAATACAGTTTAATTAATTAATTACATTTTATTATTATTTTATTTTATTTTTTTTTAGCGTAGAGGGACAATTTGGTTTACTCTATGATTCTGTTCAAGAGAGAATTTCTTCTCCAAAGAAGGTGCTTTAATTAACCAATGATAAAATCATGAATGTTGAATTATTCCCTAAGGAGCAGCTTATTTATATCTATATATCTACACATTATAGCTTTTGCTCATTTATCTAACCCTGAGCCAACAATTTTTTGGTTGTTATTTATTATATATTTATATTTCAGAAAACCAAAAAACAATTTTAAAAGAATAGAAAACCAATACAATTTGGAAACTTTATTTTTAAACATGTCTATGACACAACAAAATAATACAATGCCCATAATTAAAATCCCAACAGAGACTTTTGTTGTATGTCACCCCCCATTCTGTTTCTCTGTTTCCTGCCACTTCCTCACATGAACCGTCAAATAGAGGTGAAATACTGCAAAGATAATAGAAAAGTATGTTCGAATTCAGTATTTAATAAGTCAAATCATTCATTGATCTGTGTCATTCCGCATTTTAGATCTTTGAATACAAAGCCATATCTGCACCTCCTAATTGAAGAGTGTATTTTAAAGTGGAAATGGAGCTAGAGACATAGAGGTCCAATAGTTCATAAAGTTGGGCCAGCTCAACTCCTCCTCAACTTTAATCATTTACACGTAATTAAATAAGAAATTCAATTAGGTTTTTATCTGTTCCATACGAGCAGGCTGCAGATGGTGTTTAGAAATCCATTGAAACAGAACAAAATCATAATTTAGCTAGAGAATGATTGGGAGGATGCGTAGCTAGCTGCGTGTGTAAATTAAGAAGGCTTGTGAGGGCAGGGACAGATTTCTGCCAATGTCAGCTTTTCTTTTTCAGACAGTTGGAATGTGCTTTCGTATTGCGTTTGATCATTGATGACTCATATTTTCTGATGACCCTGAGCGACAAAGGTTGTTTTATGAGCAGACAGGATGTAGTGCCTTTACAACTAAGCCTCTGTCAATGACGAGCGTTGAGAAAGTGTGTCATTGTGTTTTTCTATGGTAGAGGAAGTTTGTGTGAAATACTTTTCTCAGCTCCAGTGTGCTTTTCAGACATCAAGGATTTCTAGGAATCAATAGACTTTCATTATGGGTGTGATCAATGCCGTACAAGCTCCGGCAGCACACACACACACTACTACAAACACACTACTCGTAGAATATTAGGCACACTCACACACGCGAAACCTGCTATGATTAATAATTAATTGAGCTCAGTCTTAACTTGGTGAACCGTGAAATTCAGTAGCTTGATTAGGTGAACTGCGTTGATCCAAATAGTCTCCCTTTATCCTCCATTTTAAAGGATACAGCTGGTAATAGGGCTCGGGGGTTAGGCTTTATAATTTAATGCTACATGCTTTGAGTGTGTTTTTCTGTCTAATTGTGGTCTTTTCTCTGTTTTTTTTTTTGTGTCCAGCTCTTTGCTTCCACAGACCTGGGCCGCAAGTGGACTTTGCTCCAGGAGAGGGTGACCAAGGACAAAGTGTTCTGGTGAGTTAAACTGTGTTTTCTCATTATTGATGAATAAGGACTTTGAGTCTCAGCTCAATGTTCGGTGTCTCAGTTAATGACTTTTTCATGAACACATACATGGATAAAACAGTAGCAAACTTGTCAGCAGCACGTACCTACTGCTAGATCAATCAGGAGAGACTCCATATCGAATGAACAATCATTGATTACATGGTGCATGATAAGATGATGCAAAGTCCTTGTCGATTAGACTCCATCCTGACGTAGTATATTAAAGGGATAGTGATGCCGTGGTGAGATTAGGTATATTATGTAATGCACAGTCATGACAGTGGTATCAAACGTATTACCTCACTCTAAGAGAGAAAGCAAATCAACATTCTTCCAAAAATGTTTAACTATTAATAGCCTTTAATGTGATTATCATCATAGAGCAATCTAACAATAGTAATATAGAGTAAAACTATATTTGCTTCATGAAACATAAATTTGATCTCCTGCAGAGTTAATTGGTTCATTTTTTGACTATATCCTGTTCCCATTTGGCTACCATTTAATAATATTGCTCAATAAAATTATATTGACAGCAGGTATATCCAAGATACTAATGAATCGGTTTTATGTTCACCATAATACAGAAAACGTCTGCTACAATTTTTATTGAATTAGAAATTTGAATTGGATTTTAGTCATAAGAACTGAAGTTTATGCAGCAGAACCTTTTTATAGAGGAATCTCCTGATAGATTTGTTGTTCCTCCGGCAGAAAAATAATCCACAGCAGGCGGAGGTCTCCCTGCACATACTGTATAATATTTCACTTCTTGAGAGAGCTCTCCTGCTTCCCCTCCTCATTCTCTACTTTTAATATTGACTGATGTATTTTTATTAATGTAAAGCACTTTGTGATTTTGTATCTGTGAAAGGTGCTATACAAATAAACTTTACTTACTTAATTACTTACTAATACATCAATATAAAATTGCCAAAACAATAATTTCATTCAGCTCTAATGACATGAGATTTATGTCTTCTCATCTTACTCTTGGAAAGAAAGCAAATAAGCATATTTCCCAAAATGTTAGACTATTCCTTTAAAGTTCATCAACATTTTACTTTTCACATCTGGATTTCATTATACAGTATCCTAAGTGTGACAAAAAATACATATTTCTTATATGGTCTGGTTACAGGCCTTTACACACCGGCGGCGTGACGAATAAACAGCACAAAAATGTGAAATACTTTTATTGTGAAAGGTAAGAATTAAAGGAGTGGTTCTGGTATGCGCTGCCTTTGTCGAGGTTGAAAGGAGTAACAATTTGCTGTCTTGGTTCGGACTACGGCGCCTCCACGTTGTTGTTTCATTTCACTTAATAAAAAAAAAAAACTCTCATTAAAACCAATCTGCTGTTGGGGTTGTCTGGCAAAATATGTTCCTGTGGACCTTTTTTTTGTGATCCTGGGTGGTAAAGTTTGTTTGCCATCTTGAATGAAAAGAAACAGCAGTTTTTTTTTAAATTGAAGTGGCATCTCACACATCACACAACTGACAACCAAAGCAAGCATTTGAGGAAAGGCAATGAAAATGAAATGCAAGAAAAAGCATGCAAATAAAAGCGTAGTCAAATGGCAATGAAACCAGAGCTCAGATGAAACTGAATTCCATTCCAGGGGGGATGTTTTTTGCAGCATGTTGCACTTCCTCCTCCTTTTCTTCTAAATCAATTATCTTTTCTTTGTGAATCAACTCCCCAGTCAGTCATGTTTATCGTTCGTTTCATTTCCCCTGCTTCCTTTTCAGCCTTCTCTGTCTGCTTTCCCTGACCAAAGGAGAATGCAATCTTACACACTTAGATGGTGATGAAGGTTTATTTGGAGTGGGATGAGTCTGTATGTTCTCTTTCCTTTTGCTCTCTCTCTCTCAACCCAATCGGTCAAGGCAGATGACCACCCACCCAGAGTCTGGTTCTGTTCGAGGTTTCTGCCTTTTAAAAGGGAGGTTGTCCTTGCCAATGTGGGAATTGTTGGGTCTCGGTAAATAATAATATAAAGAGTACTGTCTAGACCTAAGATCTATATGAAAAAAAGCCCTGAGATTGCCAGAGGGGTTACCAGAGTGTTAGCAACAACGCTTAATTTATTAATTTGTATCAATATCATTATTGTTATTAATCATTGTGCCCTTTTTGTGATGCTACTGCACATTGGACACTGTTTCAGCAGCACTGGCCAGCTTGGCTGCTGTCAAATGCACATACAGCACTGTATGCAAATACACAACTAATTGTTAAACATTATGTTCTGTTCATTTGTATGTAAGAATGATTACCATGTTAGTGGCACTATGTTAAAATTAGTTTTATTTATTAAAAACAGTTTTTTTTTTTCCCTTGACAACTGCTGGGCTCCATACTATACTTTTACATGTATTACTCTTTTATCCTTTGTGGTACAACTGCGTTTACTCAAGGTGCTTTTTGAACTGATGACTAGACAACTAAAACCTTTCTAGAAGTTGGGGAACAAGGCCAGTAAAATGGTTTTGTATGCCAATAGGGAGAATTCAAGGTTGTTTTGACTTTTTGTTGATTGATGGAGAACTGACTAAAGTCATATGCATTGCTTGAATTTTTTTTATTTTAATAAACCAGTAGGCAAACTTCTCAGATCACTTGAAGAAAACTGAACCGTCATTCTGTAGCACTTCCTGTGATGCACCTTCTCCTCCCTCCATGGCCTGCTAATTGCTCGTAAAGTCTTTATTGGCAAAGTAATGGTGTTTTAAATTTCACAGACTGCACTATGCAGTTCTAATCAGGTGAAATGCTTAGTTTACTGCTCACTGAAGGGCACACAGAGTGAGTGTACTGTAGTATATGTTAGTGTGCTGTGAGGAAGGAAAAGGGGGTATACAATTCTACAATTAACCTATAACCTGCATGTCTTTGGACTATATAAAGAATGATGCCATCATCAGCGGTCTCCGTGACTTCAGACTGTATCTCAGACTCATGGTCGTCATCAGGGTTTCTGCCAGTGTATTGCAAGCCTGTGATACAACTCCTCAAGACCCAAGCCAAGTTCCTGTGTCTTCTTGCCACCTGAAGGGGGTTAGCCCCGAAGTTAGCGACAACGTTCGGCCCAGGCTTACTTAAGGTGGATTGATCTTTAAGGTGGACTAGCTATTCCCTCATACTTCCTGCATTGGCACTGAACTTTGGCACTGGATGTAAATCCTGAAGTGCAGAATCATCCAATGTGTACAGAATTCCTTTGAATACTGGACTGAAAAATGAGACCAAATACATTTAACTTTCAAGAAATAGTTGTTTTTACTGCTTCCTTATCTAAAATCTGAAGTTGGTGTCATGTGGTCATAAGTCTAATTTCTGATCGAATCTACTGTCCCCCATGTGGAAAATGCCATTGATTAATGTAATTCTCATCTGTGTTCCAGGTCAGTATCTGGTGTGGATGTGGACCCTGATCTGGTGCACATGGAAATGCAAGATACAAGTGGAGGTACAGTGATGTTCCATCTGCTCATGCATTATTTGTATATTTATTCATGATACTGTTAGGGGCCTGGTCACACCAGCACAGTGACATTTCAGACTGAAATGTATTCATTTTAATGGAATTGACAAAATCGGTGTATTTGCCCACGGAGGCAAATACACAAGTAAATGTGTGGAACCTTCACATAGAGTTCAACTTTGGTTAACTTTGTCACACAAAGTCACATTATTGACAAATTACAAGCTAACAATGAGAAGCCAACAAGGCAAAGCAAGAGAGAAAGTAGCCCCTATGTCACCAACTTCAAGCACTACCTTAAACTTCCGCTTATCCAAGGCTAGGTCGCGAGGCAGCAGGCTTAGCAGGCTATTCTAGAGGTTCATGAAGCCAACATTTTTAATATATTCATTTTTGTAAAGAACTTTTTTTTTTTTTTTACAATCTTTTCTGTTCATTTCTGTGTGCCACTGCAGGTTACCTGTATGTTACCTGTCTCATCCAGAACTGTTCTGACAAAATGGTGACGGCTCAGTTTCTTGGCAGAATCGACCACAACTCGCTGCTGGTGCAGGACGACTATACATTTGTCAAGGTAAACATCACAGCAACAGGGGAGGTGACGGGGAGAGAAGTGTGTTATAGAATTATTTTTGTGAAACAGAAATAGTTTCTCATCCTGTTTTCAATGTCCCAAAGATGGAAAGATTTCTAAAATTCCTAAAAAAAAGTATCAAATTTTTCAATTCAGAGATTGTTTTTCTTGAATGTAGAATATGTAGCTGTCGGAAGTATTACGACGGGTCCAGAAAAGTTTTAGGAAATTAATATTCAAAACATTTTATTGGTCCTTGTCGGCCATGCCGTTCCTCGGCACTCCCTCGAGACCACGTACGCGTTTCTCCGTCCAATTATCCCAGACACAGACCTGGACATCAGACCACTGCAGACCGCTGCTCGCCAGGCTATCTGTGGAGCGCAGTGGTGTAGCCTTCCAGAACTTCCACCCTCTATTGTGGGAGCCGTTGTCACATTATATATTATATATTATACTATCCCAGTCAAAGTGGCACTGATCACCATGAGATTCTTATCCAATAAGACTTTTATTCTGAATGACTTTTTCACTGCCCATGGATTGTATTTTTTACTGGTCATGGACACCTGGCTTAACACAGGTGAGCTTGGTCCTCATATTAAACTTATAGAACTTATTGTCCAGATTTCGCATACCTAGACCCTCCGGACGCGATGCGGGTCTAGCTGCTGTGTTTAAGAATCATTTTAATTGTCGCCTACTGTACTCTCATTTCCCCAGCTTCGAGGTGCAATTAATTAAAGCTGTCCTGGTCAATTCCCTTTAAATTGCTCTTGTGTATCGTCCACCAAAATTACATAAAGAGTTTATCACTCAATTCATTGACTTCCTCTCAAACACTATGCCCAACTTTGATCGAGTTCTGATTCTTGGTGATTTTAAAATTAATATTTGCTGTCCAGCTAAGCCTCTCGTCAGGGAATGTATGCAGCTGGTTGAGTCTTTTAATCTAGCTCTGATTAAATAATAATTTAATTTAGCAGATGGCCGCCCACTCAGAGCCTGGTTCTGCCCAAGGTCTCTACCCGTTAAAGGGGAGTTTGTTCTTGCCACTGTCACTCCTGGGGGATCTCTTGTTGGGTCTCTCTAAATTATAGAGTACGGTCTAGACATGCTCTATGTGAAAAGTGTCTTGAGACAACTTCTGTTATGATTTGACGCTATATAAAAATACATTTAAATTGAATAGAGGGCAGTCGGTATGCACATTTACTACACAAATTAGGTAGAATTCAAATACTTTACATTAAAGTGTCAAGATTTGGACCTGAATCCATCAACACTACTAAATACCCATATACATTGGTTTAAAAAGTGGTTTGGGGTCTTTAGTGAAACTTTAATTACACTACTTGCCACCAAGATGAATACAGTCATTACTATATTAATACTATAGTGTTGTACCTTTTAAGTCTGTGTGCCTGAAATCCACTTCTCCACTGTTATTTATTATCATTCAGCATTTGTGGATATATTGTATCTGTCTGTGTATCTCAATCACAACTGAGGCTGCAGCTGTCTTTTTTTTTTGCTGACGACCTCTGCTGCTCAGATAACACACAGTACTGTTGGCTTGAAATGGAAAAGAATTGTTATTTGGAACAGTGTGCAGAATTAATCTTGCCATGTCTATAATTGACTTGCCATGCGGTACAGTACTGTGTACACTCTGAGGGGCAGAGAGTTGAATCACATTTGCAACAGCAGAATATACATGAGCTGGTATAGTAGAGCAGAAGCCCTAGTCATATTTATATGTCTTGTGGAGGCATGTGTCTACATGTTTGTGCATGTATATGAATGTGTGTAAATACATGTATGCATGACTGACTGTTTGTGAATGTGTGTGAGAATAATTAAACCCTCATTAAGCAACAATAGATTATCCCCCCAGCACTCCCAGTATTACTAACCCACTGATATTAGATAGGAACAAATATGTGGACGGAACAAAAACAGCGACACATCTCTGACAATATGATAATAATGCACTTTGCGTGCCTAGTCTGATAGTCTGTAGATATGTAGCCTATAAACAAGATATATTTTAATAAAATACAGTTGTACCGACAGGATACAGTAGAGCACAAAGGTCGTTTCTATGCTGACGAGCGCCGTGTCTGCCTGTTTATTCACCTGAGGAGCGGATCACTGAGGACGCCTGTTAATACCAGGTCTGAACAATGTCACTTTGAGCAAATATGATAAAAGGTATTTTTATATAATTTTCGCTATATCCTTACAGTATAGCATGAGACAGATAATAACATCCCCCTCAAGCTCTTAATGGCATTTGCAAGTTCCTGTCTTGCCCGAAAAAAACAACCAATCACAGCCGAGCTGGAGCCGGACAGTCTCTGGGCGGCTGGGAATCACTCCAATCAAACTGTCAAACTATAGGCAGCGTTGATCAAATATGAATCAAGATTCTGTTACTATGTCAGTCACCAGAGCTCTCACTTTCAAGAGCTTTGTCTGCTAAATTGTAGCCTCAGCTATTTGGGTATTCTGGTTCAGCGCCTTGTGAGCTTTTTGATCAGCTCTCTCGAGAGGGGGGCATCGTGATTCAGCCTTTTACCCACAGGTCCCAGTTTTGTGTGGTGAATGCCAAGGTCTGTGTAGCGTGGGGGAGATTTCTTAAGATATTTACCTTTCAGCACGGTGTGAGTCACCAGAAGCAGATGGTGAACTCTGCAACTTAACTCCACCAGCTGCACATTGGTGGAGGCCGACTACTTGATTTTGTTTTTGAAGTTTTCTCTCTCTCTCTCTTTCTCTCTTTCTTTCCTCTGGAAACATTAAATGTCTTACTCTAAATTGCATTTTCCAAGATAAAAGCCTTTAATTTAGTCATTGTCCTGTATCCTGTTTTTCTGGAGCCCAGTGTCAATGATTCTACAGTCAATGTGAATCTAACTCACTTTCAATTCACAAACTGGTCCATTCAAGAATTGAGTCAAAGCGAATGAGAAAAACTGTAATAATAATAATAATAAGTAGAGATAAGACAGTTACATAAGTTTTGGGTAGTGTGCAGATTGTTGCAAGGAAAAGTTTACCATGTTGAGACTGTGATTTATTTTATTTTTCCAGGTCACCACAGGGAATCGCACCAAGCACTATGTGTCCTACCGGCGCAACGAGTTCGTCCAGATGAGGTTTCCTAAGTACGCCTTGCCAAAGGTAAAGCACATCAAAAATGATACTTTTTTTCATTGCTGATGTCACTTCAAACTAAATTTTGGGTATTTGCTGATGCACCGTTTTGTCACTGACACAATAGACTTTTCAACAAATCATATAGCGAAAGCCAAACACTAAGCCTACATGTAGGTTCACACAGATCAACCATGTTTGTGTTTTTTTTAGTAGCAATTTTTGAAATTGTTTTTTTTTTCATAATCCTGAGGAACATCAGTTTTAAATGTTTCACATTGGTCTGTTCAGAGGCTTTAAAGCACTAATAACAGTACAATTCTCACTCAAACAATGAATATGTATGAATACATATTTTGTTGAATATTTGCAGAAAACACCAATTCCTGTTGGGGATTATCTAACATAGATAACTAAAGGGCTATCCATGCCACCAGCATTTTTAAAGTGTTTTTAGAGCAGTTTAGAGCAATATTCACCTGTTCTTTCACAACAATGACTAGCTTGCTGTACATTATCCCTTACTTAACAACTTTACCAACCTTTACATGTTCCCCAATAAGCCAATACATGCAATTGAGGGTGAAATGCCTTTTCCTTCACTCACACCTGCAACTCTACAGTCCAATATGTTCCACTTCTTTTGTTGGTATCAGATGTTAGTACAGTACCTATACCCGAATAAATCCTGGTAATGGCCTGATACACGATAGTTCCTATTAAATATTCACCACAAAGCATTGATCCAGTCACATCCCGTCTCACAGACATAAGGAAAGACGATAAATGATCTCTACTCCAATACAAGACAAGGAACCTTTGCTGTCAGCGTCGGCGGCACAGGGGCCCGTTTTAGCGTGACACCAGCCTGAGTGCTATTGAACTGCACTGATTGAATGTATAGAGTCCGGGGAGACGTCTCATGTATTTTTTCAGCCTTAAACTAAGAACAGAAAAACCTTTAAGACAATCACTGCCATTGACACTCTGTCAGAGAGGACTGTGTGGAGTGTGTTTTCCACCAACACACACACACACACACACACACACACACACTCTCCAGCAAATGTATTGAATTACTCTAGCTCCAGCCCACCACTTAGGGTGATCTTATGCCTGAATTGCTTGACTGCTTCAACTACAGTACTCAGTGATACTCAAGGTAGGTGAAAGGGATTGAATTGCGTGCACACACACACACTTCATTTCTCCTCCTCCGGCAAGTAGAGACAATAATGATCAATTTGATTAAGCGGCTAGTAAATCAGTTTGTGTGTGTGTGTGCCTGACCAAAATATAGCCTTAGACAAAATCTCAACGGATGGATGTATTTGTAGAAGCATGGCTCAGAAATACTTTTATTCCCAGGTCTCTAGGACCTTGGGAAAGGCACGTCCCCATTTGTCATGTTCTTGTCAAAAGTCCTGATATTGTCTATAAACACGTATGTGTGTGTGTGTGTGTGTGTGTGTGTGTATATATATGTGTTTGTTCTCTGTCTCTTGTCTCTCTACATGTGTCCTCTTACTTGGGTGAGCAGATAGGTCACACGTGGCAATGCTTTTAGGTCTAGTGACACAGGGGAGAGAAATAGAGAAGGAAAAGAGGGATGGAATGAGAAACGAAAGGAGGAGAGGAGGGGAAAGTGTGTGTGTGTGTGTGTGAAAGTGTGTGTGTGTGTGTGTGTGTGTGTGTGTATGGGTGAGAGTGAGAGAGGGACTGTTTCGAGCACCATGTTTTTCCACTGTGAATAATTGAAAGGCTGGAGGATGAAAAATGCAGAGGCCATCAGAGAAAGCAGTTTGCATCTGTCCTGTGAGACCTGACCCGAGTTATGGATTAACCACACACACACACAGGACCCATAGACATGCAGCAGTTGGAGAAAAATTATAGTAGTTAGGAGTTTGGTGACTTGTTTAAGGTCACCTCGGCAGTGCCCAGCTACCAGTCCAGACTTTGTACTTGGTCCGTGCAGGATTTGAACCAGCACCACCCTCTGGTTCCCAAGTCAAAAAATTGATCACAAAATAAACATTCATTCGCAACACCACTGATTCAGAAAATACTGACTGTCCCTTTTTTGACCCCCACTTTTCCTTCTCTCTCCTCCCTCCATCCCTCCATCTTTCCCCACAGGATGTTCAGATAGTGAGTACGGATGAGAACCATGTCTTCCTCGCCCTCCAGGAGTGGTACCAGTCAGACACATATAACCTGTACCAGTCTGATCCCCAGGGCGTCTACTACTCCATCGTCCTGGAAAATGTTCGCAGCACCAAGCAGCCAGAGGAGAATGTCCTCATCGACATACTTGAGGTGAGACGGGGCGGACGAGTGGAATGGCATAACCAACTCCCAGTTGGGTACCTGGGAGCCTAAGCACAAATCTGAAGATATTTTCAAAATCGGTCATACTTCTCATCATACTATATCTGGGCATATATATGGGCATATGGGACTACTTTTTTTTTTTTTTTTTTTTTAAATGGTAGAAAATGTCCTAGAATAAGCAGTTAATATATAAATAAAAGTTGCACAGAACTATTATATGTCATACAGCTGGTGAAAACATTCGCTTGAGGAGCCATTCTCCATTAGTTTCAATGCACATTAAGGAAGTATGTCTGTTTGCTTCTATTAAACCTCAGAACTTGCTTTTTTAATGTAACTACGGACTCTCAAATGCATATAGGAACCCCCCATCTCTCTCTCACACGCACACCCGCACACACACACACAATAAGGGCACTGAGAAGCTGTATTTACTAATATAGGCCTTTGATATAGGTCTTGAACTTTTAACCTACCGATCTGCTGGGGTCTCACGACTCGGGCCAGAGGACAGATGGAGAGAAAATGGCTGACAAGAACAAGTACAATGTACTGCAGGTAATTGAACTATTTCAATCAGAAGATGTGGATATGACACAAATGTTCATCCAACCACCTGACAGTGCGAGTGGAGACAGTGCAGAGGAAAGTGGTGATGAGGAATTTGGGACAATTGAAAATTTATTGAAATGTGTGTAGACGGTGGCGCTTTGCAGCGCGTCCGTTCCTGATGTGAACCCGGGGTTACCCTCTGAAGAAGTGCAGAGAATGCACGCCACTTCGCGGTTTAGCGACCAGTCAATTATAGACACAACGATTATGTGTCCAAAATATGAAGATACATGTATAAATGTCCTCTACCTAAATGGAGAAGTTTTGATCTTGAAACTCCCATGTTAGCCTTGCCCTCTTTTCATCCTATATACACGAAGGACATGAAGCAAGTAGATGAGGAAGAGGGAGAGAAGAAGTGTTGGAGGAAAAAAGAAGAGGCAGTGGACCATGGAGGCAAAGGCCCTCACTGCAGAACTAATTTCTTCCTCCTCCATCATCCCTCGCTTCGGGCTGCACTCCCATCACATGCTGTAGATAGAGACACAGAGGGGTGAACAATATACAGAGGATGGATAAAGACTTGAGGCAGAAGGAGCAAAAAATTAAAAGAAGATGAAATGCTGGAGAGATGAAGAAGCGAAGACAGAAAGGAGAGAAGCTAGAAGTCCAGAGAGAGTACAAGCGAGCCTATGTACTTAATTACCGTGTTTCACTCTATAAGCATCAGTGCTATAGATAGAAGCTGGCGGAGTCTGCAGATTGAGACACGGGGTTGTAATGTATAGTAAATCAATTGAGCTGTTCATACACATGCTTTAAAAAATGCTTTACTTTCCTCACCTTCCGAGCTGTGCTGCAGCACCTCTTTTCACCGTCGGTCTGAAATGTTCTGTTTGAGCTCCTCCTATACTCTGTATAGCAGCTCTATGTGGCCATTACCACATTCTCCCTTCACCCCATATTCTGTGCTTATGTTAGGAAATTTGTTTTGTTAGGACGTTTCTAGATTAAAGTGACACTATATAACTTTTGAAAGAATAAATAACACAGTCTTCCTCTCGCAAATGAAAAGTTAAATTCATAAGCAATAAAATGCACCCTTTTTACGGCTACAGCCTGACTTGGTCTGGTATGAGCAGTAGCTTATGGTGGCTAATGTGAGCTAAAAACTTAAGATAAATATTTCTCTGTAACTGACATTACTGAGTCAGTTTGCTGACTTCATGACCTTACCGCTCTCTCGTGCTACTGTTACACATGTTTTAGCATTTACCATGATACTGTAGTTTCCACCAGTGGCCACTATTCAGCTAAAGTTACATGGGGCTCACTTTAAATGAGTAGTTCAGATAATTCTTTGCAAAGTTAACCCTAGCTTTTCCACTTCGCTTCCCAGGTGCGTGGAATCAAAGGAGTCTTCCTGGCCAATCAGAAGATCGATGGCAAAGTGACAACTCTCATCACCTATAACAAAGGACAAAACTGGGAACCCTTGGCCCCGCCTGCCACTGACATGAACGGCAAGTCGATCAGCTGCAAAGCAGTAAGTAGTGACCTCGCAAAAAGACCCTCTTACCTTTTTTTTTCTTTATTTAATCTACTACCTGAGATGAAAAATGTTACGATCTCAATAGAGCTACAAGTGTGATGCATTACTGTAGCTTTAAAGTGTATGTTTTGCAATTATTGTATGTCCACATACACCCATCTGACTGCTAGATAGAGACAATTTTCATTTCAGCTCATTACTTGGATGGTAGTAGCCTTGCTAATCTTTGAAAAGTGAAAAATATAATTTTACTGGTGGGAGGAAATCAAAAGAAGTGGTTTTGAGGTAATTTGATTTAATCTGACAGTACAAAATATGCCTATGTGTTTTTTTTGTATAATAATATACATATACAAACTTTTACTTACTGTTTATATGAGAATCATTTGGAGGGTGGTCCATTAGTTTGAACAACAACACACCGAGGTGTCTATGCTCAGCGCATTGTTCATTGCAATATGCTCCGAAAAACCAGGGGGCGTAGAAATAAAATAATCTGTGGATAAGCAAGAAGTCAACGAGTGATACCGGAAAGGAAAGTAGGCTGCCAACATACAGCCAAATATTGCATTTCTGTACTGTAATTATTACTGTTGCTTACCTCCAAGTCAAAATTACTTTTTGTCTCTCGGTGCTTCCCCTCGGGTCACCACTCTTTCCATGACACCTTTTTTTTTTTAGCTTTTACAAAACGATATCTCATAGTCTTTCACAGCCTGCAGCAGAAAGCCTCTTCTTTCTCCAGTGTGTTGCCTATTTCTCTCCTAGTATTAAATGTCATTTGACTGTCCCTGTGGTCTCTCAATGAACAGTTGTAGAGATGTCTGTACAGGCCAATCTGCTCGGCCAGTTTTCCCTCGAAGACATCCATGTTGAAACGAAAAGTGTAGCGCTCGCAGTCGGCGCGTAGATGCAAAAATTCAGAGGTGCACGACAATTTGCGGAGCCTTCGCGCACCATGTGAAAGCAGTGATGTGACGTAATTTTCTGGCACGGGCACCTCGCGCCGGCTTCACTACGGCAACCATAAACCAGGCTTTAGGGGGAAATCTCACCTGGTTTGTGGAGGACTTTACTTTATTAACATTTTACATGTAGTTTTAGTTTGTTATGATTTAATTAACCTATACATGCCCTAGACCTGTCAACCTAGTTGTTCAGAATGCCAACACAAAGTAAGAGAAGAAAGGAAGTGTGAGATCCCGCCTTCCATTCTTCTTGTCATAGTTACAACTATGGGGCTAAACGGCAAAGAGCAATGAGTCACCCGCAGTCTGATATCCATACCTCGCAGGGAGATACTGTAGAGGGAGAGCAAGTCTGATCCTTTATTTGAACCATCACTCTAGTCCGCTGACAAATTTGAAGGGGGGACACAGATATCAGCTCGAGACTTGTTTACCATCGCTGGCTGCTCGCTCTGATATTGACCTCTTCTTCTCTTTGGCCTCATCCATAACTCAATATAATGTCCTGCAAAGAAAATCAGCTCTCCTGGATTCACGTCTTTGAGTCTGTCTTTATTTCAAAACATTGGCATCACACACATCACCTCACTGACATTACAAGTCACCGA
>CAKALU010035541.1:0-29063 GCA_916700995.1 Hozukius guyotensis | reverse complement strand
GCAGTGAGATATCGGGATGAGATTCTGCAGCCAGTGGCGATCCCATATCTCCACAATCTGGGACCTAACTTCATCCTCCAAGATGACAACGCTCACCCCCACAGAGCCAGGGTTATCACAGACTACCTCCACAATGTGGGAGTAGAGAGAATGGAACGGCCTGCCAAGAGTCCAGACCTCAACCCAATTCAACACTTGTGGGATCAGCTTGGGCGTGTTGTACGTGTTAGAGTGATCAACACAACCACGCTAGCTGACCTGCAACGAATCCTGGTTGAGGAATGGAACGCCATCCCACAGCAACGTGTGACCAGGTTGGTGACCAGCAATTTTGGCAAATTTTTCTTGGGCGCTACCCACATAATCAGTTGTGCTGCTCATCCCACAAATGCATGATCCTTACAAGTTGGACACCATTGTGAAGGTAAATAAACAGGCTTTCCAACTATGTAAAATACAATGCCAATTAGCATTGTAACAACAGAGGAATAATCCACCAAACACAAATTTCCAAACTTTTTTTTCTGAGTTTAGTACATTTCTGTTCGTGCCTCATGGTGTGTCATCTATTGAATTTATGTAGCATCTTCAATTTCATTATTTTCATTGCCGAGGCAAACATTTGCAATAACCAGACCCTGTGAGCTCATCTCTCATTTCCTTTGCAACCATGTTCTCATTTTCCCACGGCGGCTCGAGGCTCGGAAACGGTCTTATAGCTCAAAGACAACAGGACAACAATTAGTAAAAAACACAACTGGGATGATATGCTGTGTGTGGTGTGTGTTCATCATACATAGATGTTTGAGTGTTTATCCATGTCTGACTATCTTGAAGCTGCATGTGCTTTGGACCAGAGCCAACAATTACTGTCTCTTACAATAATCCACAGAGGCAGCAGCACAGCATATCTGTCCTGCTGTGAAGTCTGAGGACAGAGAGACACAACAAGTGAATCAATCTGTTTTCCTTCTGCAGGAGGGAAAAACAATAAACACTGTGTGATAAGAAGGCCCTAAATACACTTAAAGCTATATGAAATTTACATTATTATACCACACTGTTGTAAATTGACTGGAAATATAAACAGACAAACACATGACATACTTGAGCGGTACACACTACACTGTAAACACTTAACCTTACATGAGGTTTTCACATGAATGAAACAATGCTCAGCTTTTTTCTAAAAAATAAATATTTATTAGGATTATAAGGAGCATTGATTTACAATATTTACCAAGAGTTCATGTGCCATGCACACAAAAGTTGAGTTTCCTTCCACAAAATGACACTGTTTACTGCTGTTTATGGTTCCCAACCTATTTTCCTTGTGTCTAAGAAAAGCTGAGACCCACCCCCGAAATTTTCTGACGTCATCACCCTAAAAGAAGTTACAAATCCTCAAACAAAATCCTCAATTTGAGTAAAGAGATTCAGTGTATTAAATTAGTTAGTCTTTTTTTTATTAAATCTTAATTTCTTCTCTGCGTGCGGCCAGACGGAACAGTTTTTGACCTCAGTGAAAATGTTGTTTTCGAAAGGCTAAACGCCAACAAACAGAATATTTTGTTAGACATGTTGTGAATTTTGGAAATGATTACATCTATCTTTTTTCAACAAATGTTGACTTTTGGACTTTACAGTGCTCTGAAGTTATTGGAAATGTTTGGATTACACAAGTCTGAAACAATCCTTCACAGCCACTACTGGAATCTAATTATACTAATATTATAATACTCATAATATTAGTGGAGCCTGATATTTATTTGCAATTGTGCAGAAATAATGGTTTTAAACACAATTTGGCCTACTAAGTAGCAAAAAATTATCAAGTAATTGGGTTCTTATTTTAGTTATACATGTGAAAATCTAATTTTGTCAACCTCAGAGCAGACAAATGCTGGCGCACCCTCTGTGATCTTTGGCGCGCCCCTAAGGGGGGCCTGGACCCCAGTTTGGGAACCACTGGTCTAGTACCGAGGTTCTTTTAAAATGAGTACAACTCAGAAAAGGCCTCGAGTAATAGAAAGTGAGGGGGGAAATGCAAATGATCAGCTGTTTATGTATGTAAGTAAGTAAAATAAACAGTTAACATTTAAACTACTGAACTCCTGAGAGTTTGCACTGTAAATGGTATGTCTGATATCCAATCTTCACTAGACTTTTTTAACAATAATTAAAAAAAAATCCCCTGTATTCCAAACATTATTCCCAGAGACAAATGAGAAAAAAATGCAAATGAGCAGCAGATTTTGCAGCTCAAGTAAGTCGAAATAAACAATGAAATGTTTGAAATGACACAGGAAAAGGCTAAAATACGTTCTCATGACACGTGGAAATGTCCTCGCCGTGTCGTGCTATTTCCATAAGATCGGGTTAAACAAACGGATCTCTATGCGGTGCCCTCAATTCATGGTTTTCAAAAACTATGCCAAGGCCGTCCTGTTCATCCTTTGTGACACCGTGAATAATACTTATCTTATAGGATCCTTAAGAAGACTGACGCACACCATTTGTGATTGGCATATTCTGAGAGGTAAGGGAGGAGTGATCTGGGCAAGAAAGACGGTAGACAGTTATTGAGGGAGAGGGATTGTGCATTATGACTTTGAGGTTTCTCTTGAGCTCTGACACGGTCCAAGATGTTCCATAAAAAAGGGTTTTGCGGAACGTAAACATAGGGTGAGTGCAGATGATACAAGAGACTTTCCAGGCAACAGGGAAAAAGAAAGAAATACCACATGTATACCGCATTAGTCATGATTAGGTCCCACTTTTTCTGCAACTGTCCCCACTGTAATCAAAATACAACATTCACAAAATAATTGTAGCACCATGAAGGAACAGAGGAAACCTTTGCAGTAGCCACAATCGTACATGACACTGTATATCACCAAGCAAAACTGAATATTATCCGCAGTGCATATTTACTGACTCTTCCTTATTTGCACCTGTATATGCTTATGTATAAGTGTGAATGTATTCCAGGCCACTTCACTTGATAAAGAGGTGTAAATATTGCTACATTACAGGAAACTGTAATCTGATATGTTAGATAAGACGGACGCGCGGAAATGCAATAAACCGGAGCTCAAAATAAAGTGTTTTATAACATTTATGCATAACATTTCTCTCTCTGACCTCGTTAACTGTCTGCTTTGGATGAGTTTGAGACATAATCAGACCAAGAACGGAACAACGCTACATTGCTTAGCAACGTTGATGCTTGTGTGTGTGTGTGTGTGTGTGTGTGTTGTAGTTCTCACCAGTCTTCTTGGGGCACCGCAAAGTCCTCCACAATCTGCTCATTCATGCTCAATGCAGAATAAAAGTCTCTCTGTCCCACTGCATGGTATATTCACATAGAATATTTTGGTAAGACTTGTTCAACAGCAATGTTAGAACTATGAGATGATATCAAAACATCCCTATTGGATGCTGATTAACAATGCTTGATTGTGATTGGTGCATGGTACAGGCAGATAGAGAGATGGTCTGCGCAGCCTCAGTGTGTCATACTAACATGTCGGGAAGAAGGCTAAATAAAGCTCCAAAGTTAGGCAAAATTTTGGCGGGGAAAAACTTGCATGGCCCTTGTCAAAGGGGTCCCTTGACCTCTGACCTTAAGATATGTGAATGGAAATAGGTTCTATGGGTACCCACGAGTCTCCCCTTTACAGACATGCCCACTTTAAGATAATCACATGCAGTATAAATGTGTTATTTTCGCCTATTCTAAAAATGGTGTGTTTGAATATTTCTGCATACTGGGGTCCCTAAACAGTCTTGGAATTACATAAATTGGGTATCACTGTAAAGCTGAGACTCTTGTGGATCCAATGAGCCCAACTGTATTTATGTGTGATGATGTTAGTCCCCATAGGAGACATTTCATTGTAGTGAGACCATTTTTTGAATCTTCACCTCACTGTATAAAATGACCTGTGGTGACCTCTAGGATAATCACAGCCTCATGAAACTTTACAGCCACAAACTATAGACCTAGAGCATTCAGAGGATGGATGGCTGTCTTAGGTAGATTGACAATAAGGGGGTTTCTGAGCAGTTTCCAGAACAGAAGTGCTCGCCATCCACTCGCCAAAAAATGCAATTCTTGCAGAAATCTCCAAATGTCAAAAAGTTTTGATAACAAATCACAGCATGGCTTTTTCTAAATTGCTGCAACAACTTATGAGACATAATAGAGCATGGGGGTGACCATCATATACTTCTATCATAATGTTCTAAATTCTTATACACTTTAACAATTTATTTAAATTCTTTCATTCTGATTTATGACGAGAACAACTTGTCACACAGTGCTGAGCTGCATCTCAAATTAATTCAACGGTTTCCAGCTTTCAGATGATGTACACCACTTCTATGTGACATCTACTGTTGACCTGCTATCTCCCTTTAAAGACCGCCTGTACCACCCTAAAAAAGACAAAAACACGTCTGTTGTGGGTCTCAGAGGGTTGAATAAATACTTTGAGCTATAACACGTTGTTATCTGGAGTAATACTTGTACACAGTGTACAAAACAAGACATGGTGTTTGAGTTAAAACGATTTTCAAACGACATGTCATGTCATTGTAGAAAGCAACCACAAGCCACTTGAGTCCATTATGTGAAAACCACTCACAGCAGCACGTCCAAGGCTACAAGGCTACAGAGGTATGATTTCACTATCGTCCACAGACCAGGCAAGGACAATCCTGTTTCTCTCCAGGAAGTCACTGTCTGACGAGGACGACAGCCTCAGAGGAGTTATGGACATGCAGGTACGTACACACTGTACATAGCATCTTACCCATCAGTGACACTAAGCCAGAAGAAGCTCATGTTACTGAGAAAGACAATCAAGGAAGGGCGGCCTGAGGAGAGGAGAATGTGCCGAATATACTGGAACCATTGAGATAAACTTTCACAGATGAATGACATCATATTCAAGTGTGAGAAAATCATCATCTCTACCTCACTGCATGCAGAGATGTTGTCCTGAATACATGCATGTCACATGGGCATGGGAAAGCAGACAAACAGAGAGCCTGTGACATCCTATTTTGGCCTGGGATGAACAAGCAGATTGAGGAGATGGTTAGAAAAAGCCCCCAACTGTCTCGTACACGGGCCTTCCAACACTAAGAAGCCCATGATAAGCCAGAAGATCCCAGACAAGCCATGCCAAACATGCTACTGACCTAGTCACATGGAACAATGAGAACTATATAGTCACAGACTAGACTGAAGCCAAGTTCACACTACACGACTTTCAGAGTCGGATCGCTGTACTGTTCACACTACACAACTTGCTGTCTTGTAATAGGGAGTCTTTAAGTCTACATGACTGACCGGTAGTGACAGGGGGTCACAAGATCTTTCACCGAGACGAATCCCTGAAATCCGAATTTTGCCTAAGGCCCCAAAAAGGGCTAGAGCCGGCCCTGATCATAAATACTGGAAACCAGCAGCTTTCATCCAGCCAGCTGATACTGATTGATTATACCACATATGCACAGCTGAAGGGCAAGAGTAAAGAAAGACCCCACACACCTCACTTAAGATTGTTGGCAACACAACATTGTGGGTGTTGTTTGATTTAGGTCACTTACAGTTGATGCACTCTTTTTTCTACCTATGCCGAGGTACAATAACAGCAACCTTAACCTTAACCCATGACGATGGAATTCTTTATGAATAAATGAATCCATATGAGTCACAGGATACGACCGTCACTTCTACAGAATGTTCATGCTTTATAGTGTGACACTGAAGAGAGCCAATAGAGAAAGAACTTAAAGTGGAGCAAGGTTTGCTATTTCAATGAGAAATGAGCCCATTCTACAGAAGGTTATGTCCTTGCTCTCCATGCATTCTATATCTTAAGTAGCTTATACACTATTGTAAATTATCCACTTGATAAAAATGTCCCACAAACCTTTGAAAAGCAATGCCATGAATAATAATTAAACATCAGAGATGATTTAAAATAAGAGACAGTGACTTAAAGCTTCAGTAGGCAGTATATTTTTGGCATCGTTGGGCTAGAATTCCATAATAACCTTTCAGAATATTGTAATTCAAGTGTTCTGAGCGATAACTAGACTTCTGCACCTCATCATGGCTCTGTTTTCAGGCTTTAGAAAATCTAGCCCGTGATGGGAGACTTTGACCAATCACAGGTCATTTCATTGAGAGAGAGCGTTCCTATTTCTTCCTATTTTTTTTTTTTTTTTTCAGGTTACCTGTTTCATGTACTACTGTCAGGCTATAGCGACCGTTCTATAAAAATAACTTTTATTAATCATATTTGCTCCAATCTCACCTACTTCAGCTTTAATCAAGGTATTACGGATTATATTTGGCATTTATGATTGACTTTTGGAGGACCTTGGATTCGTTCATTTCTCCATGTTCCATATGATTGCATTTCCATTTCTGGATTAATGTACTTTTCCAATGAAATCATTTACTGCAGGCACGAGCAAGGAGGGAAAACAAACATTGGCACAGACAGGAAGGGAATCTAATTCCCTAATCTATTTCTGTCTTTATGAGACAAACAGTCCTCTGGCTCGGCCAGGGCCTGATGTCTCTGTGTCTTACCCTCGTCTGGTCGCCTTGTGTCTCTCCCTTAAAGCTGCAGTCGGTAAACTTTGAGCAAATATGATAAAAAAAAATATTTTTATTCACTATATCAAATTCAAATTCAAATTCAAATAAGCTTTATTGGCATGAATGTTCAGGTTACATTATTGCCAAAGCGAAATTACATATTAATGAATAATTACATTTCACAAGACATAATCACAATCACAAGAAATAATCACAAAATAATCACAATCACAATATACCAAATACATTTTAAATATACACTCTTTTACAGATGTAGTTAGTCAGAAACATGTTCGGAGCTTGTAGCACCTCTTATTGTATTGTCAACATATTTTGCAGCTAATATTGCACATTGATTTTTCTCCCCACATAAGTATGGTATTTTCTGAGGATCGGGGAGATGGATGAACTCAGGACATATGTTATTTATTTTTTCAAAGAAAACATCTCTCACATCCTTATATTTCTCACAGCACAGTAAGAAGTGAGATTCTGTCTCCACCTCTCTTGTATATCTTATAGTAGTGCACAAAACAGATAACGAAAAAAAAGCATGTTCCTCTGTGTCCTCCTGTGCTCCTAATGGCATCTGTAAGATTTCACAGCGCCGAAGGAAAACAACCAATCAGAGCCGAGCACAGCAGCTGTCAATCACTGCTCGCGAAACTCGCAAACTCCGATCAAACTGTCAAACTAAATTCTGTAACTGTAATGCTTATTTCTCACCTCAAAGGTTTATAGAAAATTAGTGTACTGTTTAGCTGTGAAATGAGAAAGTTTGCTCCGGCCAGTGGACGCTGCTTTGGTTACGGCTCGACTGTTTTCAACATGGCAGCCGGGTCACAAACTTTCTCATTTTACAGCAATAATGTTAGGCGGCGGATGAGTTAATGCTACTGGGCGTAGCAGTATACACAGGAGTCACAGTTCGGTTCATACCCGGGTTTAGGAGTCACGGTTTGGTGCAAGTTTGGTACGACGGGAAAAAAAAACAAATGCATACGGATCTGTTTCTTTTCATTTATTTTGAACAGACAGTGCAAGTGTCAAAGACAGACACAATCCTCTTGCTGGGGACTAAGATAGCATTTTCATCATAAAAATAAGGAACATGCATATTCAATGTGTTGCATTCACACACCCTTCAAAGGTGGAGCAACTCTGGCACACCGCAGGCGAGTCTTCCAGCTCCGGCGTTTCATTTGCACTCACCATAGTGTTACTGACACACACACCAGTCAGCTTGTTGTGCTAGCCTCGGCACGTTACTAACAGCGTACGGCTAAAAGTTTCTGGGCGGAACTCGTACTTGTGACTTTGGTTCCGCATTACGTGCATTAATCTATCGGACCGTGACCCCCGTACCGTGACCCCCGTACCGTGACAGTTCGGCACGAATGTCTTACTTCACAAACAGAAACACCATTATAGGCTTTGCACTTTCTGCTTCCTTGTATTCAGTGCTGCAATTGGTCACCAGAAGTTCTTTCTCATATAAAATCTTTACAAAATCATGGTCTGCACATCTCTATTAGTCTACATCGTCGTGGGAACCCTGAGTTTAATTACAGCTCACGCAAGGTATTTTCTACTTGATGTTTTCCTTCATCAACCATATTAATCGGGGGAAAATAATGAACTCATTCACTGTGTGGGTGTATTTTGTTGTGAATATTATTTGTTTGGATATGTATGTCGTGTGTGGGTGGGATGCAATAATACTGTCTGTGATGATCTACATGCACGTGTATTTCTATCTCTTGGCATCATCGCGGTTATGATAGCATGGTTTCTAGCACGTGCTCGCTCAGTTTGACGTCTTCATTCTGGTATTTGAAGATCCAGAATCAATACTACACTTGTCATTTTTGTTGTTATTGCACTTCTGACTTTGTCTCGCTGTATAGGTTGTAGGCCTAGCAAATGCCCCCCGGAAACTCTTATAATCAGTGACTATTCATCCATTGGCTTTTTCCTATCTTTCATTCACATTTCTTCCTCAAAAATACTGCTTTGTCACCTGCTTTTCTCAAGAGCTCTTTTGTGGTGCTGCCGTCACTGAGCAGTTGAAAAAGTGAGGAGGTGGACAAGCAGGGGAGTTTTTGTTCTGATACACAATGCAGGCTTCAAAAGAGAGTTTTGAAGGCCTGAAACTTTATCAGGAAAAATGTATGTTATATTGGCAAAAATACAGCTTGATGTCTCAAGTTCTCATACTTATATAACCCTGGGTTTTTGCTGCTGCAGCCATACTTGTCTGGTATGAGCCGTAGCTTACGGTGGCTAATGTTAGCACTGCTGTGTAAGTGACATTACTTTATGACTCTTCTCTACTTGTGCTGCTGTTAAACTACATCTTAGCTCATGCAGATCACCTAATGATGGCATCTTTAAAGTAGCTGAGTCGTGAGAATCATGGGGAAATAAAAGCAAATTCAATATGTCCTTATCCTGTCATGACCGTTTGTGTCCACACTGGACACTGTTCGGAAAAAGTTACATAAGCTCGCTTTAAGTCAATAAGTTTAGCCAACTATAAATACTTGGTTATGGTTAGAGAAAGATCAATGTCATGTAGTTACACAGAGATAGATAGATAGATAGATAGATAGATAGTAAAGAACTTTTGATTTGGTTTGAAAAAGATTAGAGCAGAAAAGAATAGAAAGGCAAAGTCCCGACCTGATTTCAGAAAAATCAAAATAGTAGTCAACGGCGAGAGACAAATATTTTTTTGATCCCATTTGAATTCGTCCATGAATCACACATATGATGTTTGTCAATTTAAAAACATCATTTTGCAAGTCAAGAAAGTCTCAGTTTGCTGTTAAACTGTTGAAGTATCAGACTGTGAAAATACGTCATTAGAAAGACGACATACCCAAAAGTCGGGTAGTGACGTCTCTCTCTCTCTGAAGCTATGATTATTGTGTGTTTCATACTGGGATGTACTCACACCAGCAACGGGTCTCGCTCGTTCTTTCAGTTCCCGGCTGATAAAAAGACCAGGAGTCGCTGGATAAAACACATCAGGTAAATGGACTTGCATTTATACAGCGCTTTTCTAGTCTTCCGACCACTCAAAGAGCTTTATACTACATGTCAGCATCCACCCATTCACACACACATTCATACAGAGGCTGCCATGCAAGGTGCCAACTTTGGCCCATCAGGATCTAATCTAAATACTCATTCACACACCGATGGCTAAGCCTTCTAGAGCAATTTGGGGTTAAGTGTCTTGCTCAAGGACACATCGACATGTGACCGGAGGAGCCGGGGATCGAACCACCGACCTTCCGATTGGTGGACGACCTGCTCTACCCTCTGAGCAACAGCCGCCGTTTTCCCCTCGTGGACAAATACATTTGTGACTGGAACATAGCTAAGTGTGCTAGCTAGCGTTAGTGACGTATATTGTGCGAGACGAGAGATGTAGTTCACTGAGCGGTTTCACACAAAACTAAAATGACGACAAACTGTGACTTTTCTTGACTTGCAAAATCATGTTTTAAATTGACAAACATCATATGTGTGATTCATGCCGCAATTCAAACGGGATCAAAAAATGATTTCTCTCTTTCGTCGTTGACTACCATACATATTTTTTCCAAAATAAGGTCCCCTTTGCCTCTCTATACAATAGAATACAACACTAGACGAAGAGAGTTTGTGCATTTACACTAAACAAGCAGAGAAACATGAAGCCAAAATATTCTGGTCTGCAGGTGGATGTGATGTTGTGATGTTGTCTTGTCTCATCATCACAGAAAGAGAGAACAACACGTACAGTAGTGGGATTAAGGATCCAGCTCATAAACAGTGTTTGCTTCTGTTACCGTGTGATCCCCAGAGAGTCAATCTGGACTGACTGAGTCATAATAGAGGGAACTACAGTATGTGGAGGTCCTTACAGGGCATGAGTACATTAGACCTACAGGAAAGGTCACATCCGTCCATTCCCCATGCAGTCAAGGTATAGGCTCAGTCAGTCTGTATGGCATTAATACAGGCAACTCATAACAGATGATGAGACAAGAGTAGCCTCATTTGTATGCAAGTACATGATTGGAAAAACATTATTCATGATTTGTCCATGAGGGGAAAAGAGACCTGGAACTGACAGTCTGTTGCAAGAAATGGTTGATGCAGAAATAAAGAGATAATGGACACAGAGAGGGAGAGTTAGTTAGTTAGTTAGTTAGCCGACCCCCATATCCTCCCCGTCACTTCTTACCATGCTTCCGAGAGGTATTAGCGAGGTACAGTGTTCAAGGGAAAGAGCGAGGCAAAAAGAGAAAGAGGTCAGATGCACACATTTAGCCATCACATGAATTGTAAGTAGTTCATGCTCACATTTTTAGTCTGCATCTTTAATGAGCTCGCACCGTGCTGCTTTAGCGATATATACCCCCGTCGTCATGGAAGCGGTGGCCATAGCGATGACTCCGCTGAGGACTGTGATGTTTGGCTTTAAGGAGTTAAGTCATGCTGTTTTGTCAGAGACTGCTTTAGGAATCAGGTTTTGCTTATTCAGAAGGATTTCTGACTCAGTGATTGTATGCCAGTGACATAATTTACAGTCAGATCAGAAGGAAAGACACAAATTAAAGTGATTTAAAGGAACAGTGTGTAACATTTAGGGGGATCTATTGGCAGAAATGTAGTATAATTAGGGCTGTCAATCGATTAAGATATTTAATCGTGATTAATGGCGTGATTGTTCATAGTTAATCGCGATTAATCGCAAATTAATCACACATTTTTTATTTGTTCAAAATGCACCTTAAAGGGAGATTTGTCAAGTATATAATACTCTTATCAACATGGGATAAGATACGATAAGATATTCCTTTATTAGTCCAGAAACCCTCACAGGTACTGCATTTAGCATAAAAAAATATGCTCAAATCATAACATGGCAAACTGCAGCCCAACAGGCAACAACAGCTGTCAGTGTGTCAGTGTGCTGACTTGACTATGACTTGCCCCAAACGGCATGAGATTATCATAAAGTGGGCATGTCTGTAAAGGGGAGACTCGTGGGTACCCATAGAACCCATTTTCATTCACATATCTTGAGGTCAGAGGTCAAGGGATCCCTTTGAAAATAGCCATGCCAGTTTTTCCTCGACAAAATTTAGCGTAAGTTTGGAGCGTTATTTAGCCTCATTCGTGATAAGCTAGTATGACATGGCTGGTACCAATGGATTCTTTAAGTTTTTCTAGTTTCATATGATGCCAGTATCTTCTAGCTTTAAAACTGAGTCCGCTACAACCTAAAAATCGCAAGTTGCGTTAATGCGTTAAAGAAATTAGTGGCATTAAAACCAGTGGTGTAGGCAGAAATCACAGTGTGGGTGGGCACAGAGAACATCAGATGGTCATCTCACACACACATACTTATATTCTTCTCACACATACTTATATTCTTCTCACACATACATATATTCTTGTGCGAGTGAAAATATATGTATGTGAAAGGAGAATGTATGTGTGTGTGTGAGTGCTAGAATGAATTATGTCTTGTACGGCCCCTCATAGCCTACTGCAGGTTTATGGTAGAATTATTATTGTATTTATTGTATGTAGTTGGTTGATGGTTTAAAGAAGATCAGCTTGTTCCACATTTTAAAAAGTAAACCCCATCTACCGTCTGGGACGGTGAGCCAGCCGGGTTGGTATTCTTTATATTCAAAAGTGCAGCAGATGCAGACCGACCGCAAACGGATGGAGGGAAGGGATCGCTTCCTTGTTTGAGTGTTCCGTACTCGGTGATCTTTCAAAACGAGACTCTGCCATGATGCAATGGCTGACTGCTGGAAACTCTACAGGGAAAAATGTGCTTTATATTCAGCGAGTGATGGATACATGAATCACTGCAGTGTTGTTTTCTAGGTTAACAGGTTTACTGTGTTCTCACAGGGTAATCCCTCACTGACTCAGGTTACTGGAGAGCACAGTGACATCCACACTGTGTGTGTGAGTGTGTGTCTGTGTTCTGTACAACTTCATACAAAGAGTCAATATCCTACTCATTTGAGATGTCCTAGTAGGGTTTTGGGTGGGATTTAGTCACAGTGACACAAACTCATGGATGCCTTTTGTCTGTCTCTATATGCCAGACTTGATCCCTAAAATTAGTCGCTGACAATTAGTTTTAGAATTGGCCAGAATTTCCACCAGATCTGGTGTTGTTTGACGGTCAGTTTAAGGGGGGTGGCGGCACCTGATACATTTCCTGAACAATCAACCATCTGGCATGTCTGAAATTCAAGCTGTTTTGCAGCTTCAGCAGTTATATTTTTTACACAGCTGCTGTCACAATATTTGCCATCTGTTCCAAAGCAGACACAAAGTGGCACTTTCTGATCAGGTAAGGGGTTCATATTGGGAGCATAGAAGTCGAAAGTTTCAAGCATGCAGAAAGCATGATTAAAATATGTCGTTTGAGTTAACCCAACCAACTAGATTATAACTGCAGTGGGTAGAATTGGAGCTAATATGATTAAAAAAAGTTATTTTTATAAAACGGTCAGTAGTGCATGAGACAGGTCATCTGAAAAAAATCATGTGTCTCGGTGTCCTCTGGTGTCCTCTGGTGTCTTCCGGTGTCCTCCGGTGTCCTCCGGTGCTCCTAATGGCATCTGCAAGATTTCACAGACCGGAAAAAAACAACCAATCAGAGCCGAGCTGGAGCCTTGCTGTCTCTGAGCAGCTGTCAATCACTCATGAACTCTGATAAAACAGTTAAACAGTACACTACAAGATGTTTCTGAAAATATATGAAGTGATAAATAGGCATTACAGTAACAGAATATTGATTCATATTTGATCACCGCTGCCTAGTTTGACTGTTTGATCGGAGTTCGCGAGTGATTTACAGCTGCCTCTGTTGAATGAACAGCCAGTAGGAATGCTCTCTCTCTGAAATGACCAGTTTGTTGTTTGCTTGTTAGGGCCAGGTATAATGTCAAAGAAGTACGTAGCGACATACACATAAGAAATACATGGTTGGAGAACTGTGTAGGCATGGGCATAATGTTTAATATTTAATCTTTGCGCAACTTTAGTGAAACAATTGCGGCATAGCGCCATCTCCTGGAAGGTCAAGTCTGTTTCATTGTCACAAGAGTTGCTGGAAATTCATGCTGTCTCCTTTTTTCGGTAGTGATATATTAGAGCTAAAAAAAAATAAAACTGAAATGAATTTCCGTTCATTTTTATTTTATTTTTATTAGTTTTTAACCAGATAATGCCGTTTCAGTTTAGTTTTTCTTAAAGGATATAGTTTTTATTTAGTTTCAGTTTACTAAGAATATTTCTCACTGCTTATTTTCGTTTTAGGTTCAATTTAGCTTACTATAATAAGAGTTTGGTTGTAATGTTAGCATATCCAGCATCAAGCAGCAAAAGTGAACTGCAGTCAATGAGCCGCAGCCTCTAAATGCCCGCTGCTGACGACATGCTCGACTCAGTGTGCAGAGCCCTGAAACCCCGTCCCCGCTGCTGCACAGAGCACTATCGCTTGTTTATTCAAAGTTTATTAACATTTAACCTGTCGCGTGTCCAAATCGCACCAAATCCGACACTGCACATCCTTGACTCCCCGGCAATATACCCGCCAAGTGTGAAGTAAATCGGAAAAACGGTTCTGAAGATATGTGAAGGACACACAGACAGACAGACAGACAGACAGAGATTCCTTGCTTTGTAGTTAGATTCACCCATACAACTGGTATCTACTGTCCATGTCTGCCTTCAAAACACAAAACAGCAAAGGAAGGAGAAGCTCAAGATGAGAGATAAGAGGAAAGAGAAGAAGGTGCTGATTCTTAAGAAAAATCACACTACAGAGGAACACACACACACATACAGCCTCTATAATCACCACCTGTACAGATGTTGCTATGACAACTGTCTATATTTATACCTGCAGCTGGATCCAGGCCGGAGATTTTGGAGAGGAGCACTGTCTCATTACCAGACATCTGCAGCCATACTGTCTGTGTGTGAAGTGATTCATGCCTTCTCTCACACCAGATCATATGTTCAGACCTGCACCCCGCGGTGGGACCTCACCAGCAGACTCTCCCTTTGATTTTCGTTAAAAGAACGTACAATCCTTTCTCTTGTTCAGCGGCACCCTGCTTCACACTCATACATACACTGTGTATGGACAAGTACTGCCCGAGGACAACTGTGTGACAAATGGGATTCTTCAAAGCAAAGTTCCAACATGTTTTCACAGTGGAATGTGCTGTATCTTATGATTGGAATGTAACATTTTATTGTTTATCTTAGTTTTTCCTGTATGTTTCATTTCCAACAAATCGGATACGTATATAGAGAAAAGTCTGTAATGATAGTTTCTGTACACATAACATGTTTGGGTTGTTTTTAATTACTTCAGTTTACAAATACTAATTCATGTTGCTTATTAAGCTGCACATTATACTGTGGTTCGTTATACGTATATTCCCTTAACACTCCAAAGGCCCGCCAGCAGGCCAGCCGCTATCCTGTTTTTCAGCGGTAGCGGGCTCACTTTTCAAGATAGAGTGAAGATACTCGGATCATATGAAACTAGAAAACCCAATGAACCATGGTACCGACCATGTCATACTAGCTCGTCGGGAAGATCGCTAAATAACGCTACGAAGTTACACTAAATTTTGGCGAGGAAACACTTGCATGGCCATTTTCAAAGGGGTCCTTTGACCTCTGACCTCAAGATATGTGACTGAAAATGGGTCCTATGGGTACGAGGTCGTGAGTCTCCCTTTTACAGGCATACCCACTTTATGATAATCACATGCTGTTTGCCATTTGCACATGCAAATCTGCATGTAGACATCTGACACTGCATATACAGTAGGTATGCATGGGTAGACATCCATCTGCAGAATCCCATCTGCAGGTAGACATCCATAAAAGATATCATAGTATAGTATGCCATAAAAATGTCATATACTGTATATTTTTTAAATATCATAGTATGCTATAAAAATGTTCTAAAAAATTGAAAAATATAGTATAATAAACCATTACTAATATCATAGTATAATATGCCATTAAAAAGATCATTGTATAGTATGCCATAAAAGTGTTTAAATATCATAGCATAGCATGCGATAAAATATCATAGTATAGTTTGTCATAAAAATGCCCAAAAAGTTTTTTTAATATCATAGTACATCCATCTGCAGAATCCCATCTGCAGATAGTCATCCATAAAAAATATCAAAGTATAATATGCCATAAAATGTCATATACTGTATATTTTTTATATATCATAGTATAGTATGCCATAAAAATGTTCTAAAAAATAAAAATATAGTATAGTATACAATAAATAATATCATAGTATAGTATGCCATTAAAAAGATAATTGTATATTATGCGATAAAAAAATCTAAGTATTGTATGCCATAAAAATGTCACAATATAGCATACCATAAAAATGTTATAAAAAATTAAAAACATAGTATATTATGCCATAAAAATATCATAGTCTAGTATGCCATAAAAAATTCAAAGTATAGTGGGCCATAAAAAATATCACAGTATAGTATGCGATAAAAATATTGTTGTATAGTATGCCATCAAAATTTTTAAATATCACAGTATAAAGTTTGCGATAAAAATATCATGGTATAGTTTGCCATAGAAATGCCATAACATTTTTTAAATATCATAGTACATCCATCTGCAGAATCCCATCTGCAGGTAGACTAATGGGGATCCTTAAATAAACAATAAACAATATTAGTCTCTCAAGCAGACCCAGATATTTTGACTCTTACAGAAACTTGGCTGAAGAAGAATTCTGAGATGGACTTAAAAGCACAAAAAAATACGTTGTTGAAAGTCGTGCTGAGCATCACATAAAAAAATAGGAAATTTGTGTCTATGAACACAAATAAAATATATTTAAGTTCATGACTATTTCACAAACTTACGTGAGACTGTGTTGGCACAAGAGAGGAGAAAAGAGTGATCCAAATAACTATAGAACAAAGCCAAACTGTCTTGTTGAGCAAAAATCCTAGAGTCACTTGTAAATTGTCAACTCAGGGAATTTCTCACCACAAACTATGTTCTCTACAAAGTTTGGCAGACCTGTTCTGCATCTAAAGATAATATAAACCTTTGTAACTTCAAATAATCATTCCAAAGTGTATTGAAAATGTGGCATATTCTAGTCAGGAATTCAAACTGGCAACTTTCTATCAACTAAATCCCAACTGATTTGTAAAGCTTTTGAGCTGGTATTGTTGATATTCTATGTGGGCGACTTCCCGCATGTCACTCTGGGAATTCACCTAGAAGTCATTAGTGAAGTAAAAGGCCCCTGGAGACCTTTGACAAACCCAGGCTGATGAGATTTTTGTCAGCATGTCTGCAAACAGCAACTTATTCCAGTCTGTGACTCAGATTCCAACATTTCCCCGAGGCTGTGTCCACATCTAACTTTAGGCCGCATTGTGAGTGACGAATGCAACAAACTTGCCTGTGCACGACTGTAAGACGTTGCTCCATACTGGATCCCCTGAGTGTTTCTCCTGGTCTAACTTTAGCTGCTGAGTCATGTGGCGCAGGTAGCGTTTTTTTGGCTTTTGGAAAGCAGGTAACGAGGGCCCTGGAGTTTTGCTTCCTGCTGTTGGGAAATACCTTAAAAGGATAATTTCGGTCCTCGGAAGTGGGGTTGTTTGAGGTACTTATCCATAGTCAGTGTATTACCTACAGTAGATGACGGTCATTTAAACTGATATTAATTTCTTTTTTTTCTTTTAGGTGTCTAAAATACGTTTTGCTGCTGGTCCCATCCACAGCAGTACATTATTTTGCTTCCGTGCCGGTAACTCCTGTCTGTTTCTCCAAACTGGGTGCGTGCCAACCGTCAGCTACTGTAGGTAATACACTGACTATGGATAAGTACCTCATACAACCCCATTTCAAAACACCTGAACTATCCCTTTAAATCCACATGCGGACCTATAGGTGATTACCATGTTCACTATCTTAGTTTAGCGTGTTAGCATGCCAAACACAAAGTACAGCTGAGGCTGATGGGAAAAGCATTAGTTTCGCAGGAATTTGATCATAAACCAAAGTATATTGAACAGATGAAAACTTTGTTATATGGCAACCACAAATGTGACCTCAAGGTGGCGACAGAAGAAAAAGTCAGAGGATCACCAAAGTCAGTAGGTTTCATTCAATGTGGACCACAAATGTTTGTACATTTTATGGTAATTTATCCAACAGTTATTTCAGTCTGGGTCAAAGTGGTGACTGAAATTGTCAGGCTATTAAATAGACGTTATCTGTCACTATAAGCCCCATAGATGTGGGTCAATGGGGGCCTACTAGTAGGTTTTATCATCTACTCACAGGGTAGATCACCGAAAGAAGGTATAAAAGAAGACGACAACGACCTCTCGCGACCGTAGTAATCATGACTTTCACTTTCACTTTTACAACGTAAAAATTGCACCTATTTAATAGCCTGATAATAGTCAAATTATGCTAACATGGCTAAAAATAGGATTTCTGGAAGCAAACAGAAGAAAAGTTAAAAACTTGTGACGATAGAGCCATTGTTATAGTTCTGTGCCAATAGCTCCAAACATTTAGAAGTGTCAAACTGAAATATCCCTTTGAGACAAATCAAAGGCCTCCTGTAGATGTGTAGAGTCCAAGCTTTTCCCTAATGTTTGGTAGAAGTCAGGGAATGATGAGTCTTTCTGAAAATAACACAACAAGGATGAAAAACAACAGATCTGGGTCATATTGGCAAAAACTGTAAAGGAATTCAACAGGGACTGAAATGGGCAAAGATAAATACCTCACCTCAAAGCGAGAGAAAAAAAACCAATAGTGCATCTATTCAGTATTCTCTTTTCTGAGTCATTTTGATCCCAACAGATACACCAGCCCCCCCCACAGCAATCATTCCTCCACCTGCTCCCTCATCAGCTACAGACAAAGACGCATCATGACTCCAGTCATCAAGGGACCAAATCAACGTTCAAATGCGTACAGCGTATACAGTCCTCACCAAACGCTGGGCTAAAAATACTGGCCATGAAATCATGCCCCATTATCTCTGCTCTGAGCGATCACGCGTTCCCCTCTGGAATCACTGCAGGATTGAGGCCCCACAATGGCACAACAGGGCTTTGGAGGAGCAGCAGCAGAGACTGGACACGGTAGCATCGGCTGGACACAGCAGGTTTGCTGAATCCCTCTCTCTAAAGAAGGCATGAAAGAGAGAACTGATGGAAGGAGCCGACGGGAGCTCATTTTTGTAGCTGATTTGAAATGCAGGGCAGCAGCTTTTTTTTATATGTGATTACATCATTCAACCTTAAGGCAGGACCTATTATTTATCCCTATTCTCCTGTCCCGCACCTTTCCAACCTTATCTACATACACATGTACACACTTTTCTGCCTACAGGTAAGATAACCTGCATCCATAAATCCTCCACCAGTGTTGAAGATGCAGACAGCAAATGCAGCCAATCTGGTGATTGATTTTTCATTCTCCTGTCTGCTGTACATTTAGCTTGACTGGTCTTTCTCTACCTGCTGATTCCATCGTTGCGGTTGTTGCGGTGACTGTTATGTAGTGGCCTCGCCCGCAATAAGTTATATAACAAAATGTCTTCAACATCATTTACAAGAATTAGTTGGAAACATATGATTGGATATATTGATCGTTTGGTCATTGTGCTAAATCGTAGCCAAACTGTTACACCGATAGTCAGCGGTGTCTATAATGTGAATTCCTGGATATTAAACCTGCAGTAGGCAGAATGTTTTTGGCATCATTGGGCAAAACCTCCATAATAACCTTTCAGCATATTGTAATTCAAGTGTTCTGAGAGAAAACTAGACTTCTGCACCTCCTCATGGCTCTGTTTTCAGGCTTTAAAAGATCTAGCCCGTAACGGGAAACTTTGACCAATCACAGGTCATTTCAGAGAGAGAGAGCATTCCTATTGGCTGCTCATTCAACGGAGGGAGCTGTCAATCACTCGCAACCTCCGATCAAACGGTCAAACTAGGCAGTGCTGATCAAATATGAATCAATATTCTGTTACTGTTATGCCTATTTCTCTCTTTAAATGTTTTCAGAAACATCTTGTAGTGTACTGTTTAGCTGTAAAATGAGAACGTTTGCTCCAGCTGGTGGGCGGTGCTTGGTATTTCCTCAACTGATCTCAACATGGCAGCCGGGTCACAAAAACAAGCTAAACAGTACACTACAAGATGTTTCTGCTTTCTTGAAGCCAAGTGGCCCGACTGCCGAGTTATAAAGTACCCGGATCATCCGGAAATCTTCCACATCCATTGGGCCCGAAGAGCAGGCACAGTAGCGTTTCCTTTGACTCCGCCTCCCAGCCCTTATTCACATGAACAGAGGAAGGGAAATAACGCTATTAGTGGATTTTACAACTTTTAGGACCTAATGATTTAAATAAGGGCTATTCATGTTCGTATTCGTACTGGGAAGTTGATTTACCTTTTATTATCAGCTGATACACGGATGTCTCTTTCCCAATGTAAGTCTGTGGGAAAAAGTTCCCATAGAAGTTCTCCCTGGGGGCTTGGTGTATACAATGTAACAACTGTAACGTACTTTCTCTCCCATCATGTGTGTGTTTTATGTAATCAGTGACTCAGTGTCACATGGATCGAAGCAGAGGATGGGAGGGAGGAACATGTTTTCCTCTTGTCTGCATGGTTATCTCTCACCTTGCTCTCCATGCACGCCTTGACCCCCCCCCATTAGTCATTGTGAATTAATTATCAAATAGGCCTAACAAAACATTCTCAGAGTACAGCCATTGTCAAACAATAAGACGACCACGTGAAGTGCCTCCTCCACATCATTTCGCTCCGAGCATTCATTGTGTGCCTCTTCCACCTCTCCGTTTGTTGTCTCATCTTATCAGGTAAATGTCAGCGATCGAGGGTGGAATCTGTGGATGAACACACACAATACAGTAGACACACGTGGCAAAGCCAGACTACTCCGCAGAAAAGTAAACAAGCCGAGCCGAGCCCGTGTGTGTCGCAGCAGGAGGTCTTCCTCGCGGTTTGTTGACGTTCTCCGGCTGAGTGGAGAGGAGGCTTATCTTAATGGGACCGCATAGCTGGAAGGCCGGTCGTCTCCACAACAGAAGCCATGAACGCACGCGCGCGCGCACAAATATGGAAACCGATGTTGCTCCATTCACATGTGCAAACAATTACTTCAACACCCACATTACTGTCAGCCCCGTCGCACACCGGTAAAGATTATTACCAGTATTGATAATCAATCTGTTTAAATGAGGCCATTAGGCTTTGTATACAAATACTGGAACACGTTTCCCACATCACCACATTACGAAGAAACAGAGAAAGGGTCAGAATCGATGCACTGTGACAACAGAAAGGCCAAAATATTCCCGCAAGAGATCCCAGAGGAGTCATTTACTGTAAAAATTAGAGAATAATGGATCATATTGAAACCAAACTATTAATATATTGTAGTACATCTCACTCTCTTTTTTGTCTTTTTTTTCTGTGTTGGACAGTCTTTCCACAGATCCACTCTCTTCCCGCCCAGTCCAGTCTATTCTAATCTAATCTAATCCTATCCAATTTAATCCATTACAACCCATCATAATCCAAATATAGCCCAGTCCGGTACAATCCAATCAAATCAATTCCAGACCAGTCCAGTCCCTTACAATACAATATAGTCCAGTCCATTCTAATCTAATCCAATCCAACCGAATCTATTACAACCCATTACAATCCAATATAGTCCAGTCTGGTGCAATCCAATCCAATCAATTCCAGACCAGTCCAATCCATTACAATCCAATATAGTCCAGTCCAGTGTGACTTAATCCATTCTAGCCCTGTTTAGTCCAGCAAATCTAATCTAATCCAACCCAATCACAGCCCAATAAAATCCAGTTCATCCAGGTCTAGACCAATCCAGTACAATTCATCCCAATCCAATCTAGTCCAGACCAGTCCAGTGCAGTTCATTCCATTCTAATCCAATCCAGTCAAGTCTAGTAAAATCCTGTCCAGTCCAGTCTGCAATCCAGTGTGATGTAATCCAGTCTAATCCAGTCAATCTAGTAAAATTCATTCAAATCTGATTTAATTTTATGTCCTGTGCATTTCAGTCCATTCCAATCTAACCAAATCAGGTCAAGTCTGTAACAGGCCAATCCAGTCCATTCAAATCCACTTCAATCCAGTCTAGTCCAATCCAATCACGTCCAGTACAATCTAACCCAATCTACCAACCCAGTCCAGTTTAATCTAGTTAAAATCAGTCTCGTCCAGTCCAGTGAATTCCAGTCTGGTTTAATCAAATGTAATAGTCTATTGTAGTCCAGTCCAATCTAATCCATTCCAATCAAGTCCAGTCAAATCCAGTCTAGTTCAGTCTTGCTCAATCCAGTCTAGTCCTGTGTGGTCCATTCTGCTCTAATCCAATCCAGTCAAGTCCAGTTCAATCCAGTACAACCTAATCCAATCGACTCCAGTCTAGTTCAACCCAGTCCAATCTAATCTATAACGTGATGTGATTACAAACATGATAAATACAGCAAATAAATTACACCAACAAAAAAAAAAGAAAGTATTTTGGAATACATTAACACAGTCCCTGACATGCTGTGATACGACATGTGGTCACTATTACGCACAGTGTACAGACTACATTGGAAATGAACCTGGGCTGTTGCGTTATTAATCCTCAAGGGAAGCCGCGCCTTTTATTATTGTATCAACAGATGATGATAATTATGCTGCTGACTTCACTGAGTGTCATTACAACAAGGTCCAGTGACTCAGAAGGAGACCGCCGCCGACGACAACGACAAGGACGACGACAACAACAACAACAACAACAACAAACCCAGACATTAAGAACAATAAGACCAGCCTCCTCCTCACTTTGTTCTCATTCTCTAGTCACCGTCTCATCCTAAAATAACCCAGAGCTCTGTCTGGTGGTGTTACAACATGTGGTGTTTCTGCTCCAGGCCATTGCACTCACTGTGAGGTGGGATCACTTTAAATAGCATAGGTAGACTGCTGTGTGTGCATGGTGAGTGTACACAGTTAGTACGGAACATTTAAAGGGATGGTTTGGGTGTTTTGAAGTGGGGTTGTATGAGGTATTTATCTATAGTCAGTGTATTACCTACAGTAGATGATGATCGGCACACTCCTAGTTTGGAGAAACAGACAGGGGTAGCTGCACAGGAGGAAAAGAAATGTACTGCCCACCTAAAAAAAATCTAAATCAGTTTAAGTGTACGCTATATTTAGAATATTTTCACCACTTTACCTTGCTGTCAGACAGCCCTTTCCAATGGGGGACTGAAGTCGTTGTTTCCATCTATGCTCTTGCCAAAGTCACCAGACTCCACTGAAAAACTGACTTTGGTGAATCTGACTTTGGTGAATCCAAAGTCACACAATAACACAAACAAACTAACCGATCAATGCAGCGGTAGACCAGCAACCCCCCGTGTTCTAAGAGGCAAAATTGCTGTTTTTTTCAATGGAGTCTGGTTGCTTTGAATAGATGATGACTTCAGTTCCCCGTCAGAAACATAGACTGGATAGCTGTCTCACGGCAAGGTAAATCTGTGAAAATATTCTAAATATAGCGTACACTTAAACTGATATTGATTTTTTTAGGTGGTTAAAATCCGTTTTGCTGACGGCCCCGTCCACAGCAGTACATTGCTTAGCTTCCGTGCAGTAACTCCTGTCTGTTTCTCCAAACTGTGTGTGCGCCGATCGCCAGCTACTGTAGGTAATACACTGACTAAGTACCTCATACAACCCCACTTCAAAACACCCGAACTCTCCCTTTAAGGATTTTCCAGAAAGTGATAATACCTTCTCAACAAACTGTAGCTAAAGAAACCAGCTACACTACATTTCTACACGCACACACACAAATACACACACCAAATGGCTTTGTTTGGGGTTCCAGGTCACTTTAGCCCAGTAGAGTGGACTGCTTGGCAACTAGTGATGGATGAGCACACACGCACACACAATCAGACACACATACACAGACCACTACAGGAGAGCCATCGGGGTTATGGTGCCCTCAGGTAGGGTTAATGACACGGAGAGCAACTGGTGCAACAGATGGCCCTCGCTAAGTCATCTGAGGGCCTCCGTGAGCAAGAGGCATGACTATGACTGTCTATTATTTACTTATTCACACCATTGCACACATTTACACATAATCTGGCAGCACGGCCACTCCTGGACTCATTCTCGGTCTTGTGCTTGCCTCTCTGTTTCTGTGGATGGATGGAAATACAAATTGGGGAGCATTTATGTTCATATGATAAGGATCTATATATGAATAAATCATCATAAAAATGTAACAGTAAACCAAGACCTTAAGCAGGAAGACTGTTGAGACTAAGTCAGTGTGGAATCTGCTGGTGTGCTTTACGCATGTCGGGGATCCAGGGGAAAAAAATAGCTTCAAGGCCTGTTATGATTGACAGGTCGCTACTACGGCGTTGTCTGGTGTGGGAGTTGTCCATGTTTTTGTATTACAACTTTAACCCTTTCACAGTGTGTATTCAGTTCATGTAAGTTAATTGTAACAATTTGGTAGCCTAAAAATGTTTTTAGTTGTAGGCTACAGCTTGTTCGTGTGTAGAAGGTAACACCCAAGTTGCGAAACTCTTGCGAGATGGTTAAGGTTAGGCATTGACCTCGATTGGTTAAGGTTAGGATAGGTCGTCAGGCAACGATTCTCGCGAGAGTTTTCAGACGTTTTTTGCAACTTGGGGGTCACCTTCTAGACAGGACCATTTAGCTCCACCCTCTTGTATGACTTCTGGTTGCAAAAAAACAAGATGCCGACGAACAAAAACCAAGATGGCAACGGACAAAAATCAAGATAGCAACGGACAAAAATCAAGATGGCAACCGACAAAAACCAAGATGGCAACGGCCAATATCCAAGATGGCAACGTCACAGTGACTACGTCCAATTCTTATAGACAGTCTATGGGATGTACCCTCCAAGTTTCCATGCACACAGTAGACAACACATAGCAGCTTCATTATCCAAGAGACCAACCACTATTCCTAAACTTGAGTAATGGTACCGGCCCCCGGGCTCTCTGTGTGCCAGCTTGATTGTGATCATTTCATCAATCACAGCACTATTTATGAAAATGCACCATGTGAGCAGAACATGAACCAAAATAATAGAATTAGATATTGTTACAAGGCACATCTACGACAGCGATCCCCAACCTTTATGGTTTATGACCCCTTTAAAAAGAAGCCATGTCTACTCGTGACCCCCTCATCATTACATAAACCTGACATAACATCACCTGACAGCTTGGGAACCACTGCTCTATTGTATACGATACATGGCCACGAGAGTAGGTGATGCAGGATCTCTCTTAGTTGTATGGTAATGGTGCAAATTCTGTAACCAATTTGCAATTATTGAAATGACCAAAACGAAGCCAAAAACAGAGAGAGGTTGCCGCTAATTCAGATCTTAAACTTATAAAACATCCAGCACATAGAGGAGACACATGAAAAAGTGAATGCAGACAGAGGAAAAAACGGCATTACGCCCTGTGAATGAGAACGGGCTGATACTGTTTAGTAGTAGGGATGTAACGATACATCGATCTTGATCGATATATCAATTCAATGATCGACGATCCAATATCATCGATGCAAAGTGAAAACATCGATACTTATCATCAACTTTAACGTACACCTTTATTTTGAAATTCCCACTTTATTTTTTATTCTTTTTATTAAAAAAGAGAAGATTGGTTTTCATTTAAAATGTCTGGAAGAGCCCAGCAATACAATTGTCAAATCATATTTTAGTTGCTTTTTGTGAGGTGATGTAACTGATTGAGTTAAATGGGCATATGATATCGTCTCATATCGATCACAGCTCCCTGAATTTCATCAAATTGAAATCGTATCGTGGCAGACTTGACATATCAGCAAATATCTTATCGTTGTCCAAAGAATCAATGTAATATTGTATTGTGATGAATCTTGTGATTTACACCCCTATTTAGTAGTATCTTTTTCTCTGCAACATGGCCCTAACACGAACACTGAAAAAGGGTATAAAATGACACACTTTTAACATGACATAGCAGAGATAGCAAACATGACAGGACGTAACTTAACCATACTGTATGATGCATTTTGTGGTTTCAGAAATCCAAACAAGAAAATGAATGCACCTCCTGTCCTTGTTAATGAATCTTTTTCTCTTCATCTCTTACATCAGTTCATTCTTCAGTGAACAGAACAGCAGTGAGCAACAAGTGCTGCCTGGGGGCGACTGAGCAAATCTGTGATACAAGTGTGACCCCTGCTGAGCATAACAGGCATTGCAGCTTGAGGTCACTGTTGACCCGATCACAGTGCTGGAAGACATATTCAGATCCTTTACTTAGGTAAAAGTTCCAATATCACACCGTAAAAAGTACTCTGTTACAAGTAAATGTCCTGCATTGAAAATGTTAAACCTGCAGTAGGCAGAATGTTTTTGGCATCATTGGGCAAAATTTCAATAATAACCTTTCAGCATATTGTAGTTCAAGTGTTCTGAGAGAAAACTAGACTTCTGCACCTCCTCTTGGCTCTGTTTTCAGGCTTTAGAAGATCTAGCCCGTGACGGGAGACTTTGACCAATCACAGGTCATTTCAGAGAGAGAGGGCGTTCCTATTGGCTGTGCTCTGGCTGGTGGGCGGTGCTTGGTATTTCTTCAACAGATATCAACATGGCTGCCAGGTCACAAACTTTCTCATTTTACAGCTAAACAGTACACTACAAGATTTTTCTGAAAACATTTTATGTGAGAAATAGGCATTACAGTAACAGAATATTGATTCATATTTGATCAGCGCTGCCTAGTTTGACCGTTTGATCGGAGTTGGCGAGTGATTGACAGCTGCTCAGAGACGGCAAGGCTCCAGCTTGGCTCTGATTGGTTGTTTTCCTCCGGTCTATGAAATCTTGCAGATGCCGTTAGAAGCAACGGAGGACACCGGAGGACACAGAGGAACATGATTTTTCTTTTTAGATTACCTGTCTCATGCACTACTGTCAGGATATAGTGACCGTTTTATAAAAATAACTTTTTTAATCATATTTGCTCCAACTTGCCTACTTCAGCTTTAATGGAGTAAGTGCGTATTTCGTAGTATTATGTCCTTTGAACAGAAATCAGGGTATTGCACACATTTTGCAAATTTATGAGATCGTACTGTGGCAGAAAATATAAAGTATACGCTCATTTTGTGGCAGACTAGAGGTTTCTGGCAGCTTTAAAACAGCATGTGAAATGTAGGTGATGAAAGTGAATGATTACTGATTCACACTTGTAAGAATTCAAGTTTAGTCAAAGTTTAGTTACAGTGCAGTTAGGTCAGCATGCCTGTAATTCACATTTAATAATTAAAGTCCTTGTTCCATGATACAATATGTGACGAAACTTCACATCATCAGGTCACCGTGTGCTTCACATCGCCCACCTTCTCTACTGAGTGCCACTGAATCTAGTAAACAGGAGAGAGAGAGAGAGGGGAAATATTTGTGGGTGTCACTGTCATACTGTTCCAGACTGGGACGTTTTAAGGAAATTGGAATAACTATTAGTCAGAGTCTGAGTCACAGCCTATCTGAGCGCACGGCGTTGATCATGTATGCTTGGAAATGTATTTTCCACTCACAACGAGGGACACGCACAGAAAGAGAGAACACTAGCAAAGAAGATTACACTATTAAACTGGAACAAAAATATCTATTGTATGTCCATGTCTTAAAGATCCCCTCCAGACATGTTTGACATATAAAAACACCCCAATTTTGAATTATAATTTGTATCTGATATGGTTTGTTCACAAAAAAAGTTCACTTCAGTAGTTAACAGCTCTTAAAATGATGTCTACTCCTTCTCTCTACTTGAAAAATCCACAATCTATAAATATGTCATTTCAAAAGTTTTACTGCTCGACACAAAAGTCCATTCTCAGTGTTCACTGTTCAAACTGAGATTTAAAGCTGCAGTCGGTAACTTCGAGCAAATATGCTAAAAAGTTATTTTTTATAAAACTGTCACTATATCCTGACAGTAGTGCATGAGACAGATAATCTGTGAAAAAAAAGCATGTTCCTCTGTGTCCTCCTGTGCTCCTAATGGCATTTGCAAGATTTCACCGCTTGAACAAAAACAACCAATCAGAGCCGAGGATTCTGACAAACCCAGACCCCCGGCCTCATGTCTGGCGTGACTTTTTTGTTGCTAACTTCCTGTAAGGAGGCAGACTGAAAGGCATACTATTTAAAGACACAGCGACATCTAGTGGATTCTTTTAGCATAACATACCTAAACGGAGTGGTAGAGACGGCTCAATCAGGTAGAGTTAAAACTGAAGTAGGCGAGATTGTAGCAAATTTGATTAAAAAAAGTTATTTGTATAAAACGGTTGCTATATTGTGAAAGCAGAACATGAAACAGGTAACCTGAAAAAAATCATGTGCCTCTGTGTCCTCCGGTGCTCCTAACGGCATCTGCAAGATTTCACATTCCAGAGGAAAACAAGCAGTCAGAGCTGATCTGAGATCTATGAGAGCCGGCTGTCAATCACTCGCGAACTCCGACCAAACGGTCAAACTAGGCAGCGCTGATCAAATATGAATCAATATTATGTCACGTTAATGCCTATTTCTCTCCTCAAATCGCCTTGTAGTGCACAATTTAGCTGTAAAATGAGAAAATTTGTGACGCCGCTGCCATTGTGAAATCTGGTGAAGGAATGCCAAGTTCTGGTCACATGACCGGAGCACAGCCAATAGGAACGCTCTCTCTCAATGAAATGACCTGTGATTGGTCAAAGTCTCACGTTACAGGCTAGATTTTCTAAAGCCTGAAAACAGAGCCATGAGGAGGTGCAGAAGTCTAGTTTTCTCTCAGAACACTTGAATTACAATATGCTGAAAGGTTATAATGGAATTTGTGCCCAATGATGCCAAAAATATACTGCCTGCCGCCACTTTAAGTTCAATACATTTTTCAATAAGATATATAGTGACACAAAATGTGCTCTACCAAACAGTCGAGTAGAACATTGAAATGTTATTGAAAATATTTAAAAAATGACTCATGTGCATGTTCTGTATTGCGCGTTATGTCACTAGAGATGAGAAACAGTGACCTCCTTCATCTACGGTTGAATGAAAACACTGTTGTATATTGTTGTAAATACACAAATCTGTTTTCGTTCTATATATGTACAGTATATATTTATTCATTAGAGTTCATTAAGCGTATTAGAATTCATTTTAGCACCATGCCCTGTTATATCTAAACTAAACATCC
>CAKALU010035540.1:0-14042 GCA_916700995.1 Hozukius guyotensis | reverse complement strand
ATATCAAAAGTCTAACTCTGGAGTTAAGAGCCACACTAAAAAAAGCCTGATTCAACCTGATCTTGACATTTGCTGAACCGCGTAGGTGTCATGTAATATTAAAGGCTTTTTATCATACTCGGGACTCAAAGTGTGTCGTAGAATTTACTTTTCTCTCTCTTTTCTCACACAGATGGGAGAAAAGAGCTGACCCCAAGACCTGGTGGAGCCTTTTGTGAGTAAATGTATTATTTTATGTAATTAATTGCTGATATAAGCTAATAATGTGAAAAAGGAGGAGTACCTGCACTTATTTTTCCTCTACTTTGAGCATTGGGGGTCAGTTGTGGCATCATGACAGACCATGTTAATGAGAACAACACTCTAATACTGACCCAAACCAAACACAGAAGACACCTTTAAAACTCTCAAATCCATAGGATTTATTAACAAGAAAATATGGAAAAGACAAAATATCAAGTCCTAAACTGAGAGGCAGCAAAACCAGCAGTCCCCACACCAGAAGCCTCTCCCTTCTGCTGCTGGCACAGGAGCTTTTAAGCACTTCCTTCCCAACCTCGTTGAGCAAATGCAGCACACCTGGGCACCTCGTTGAGGAGTGTAGCACACCTGGGCAGAGCTACTGGAGAGGGAAAAGGGACGGCAGCACAGAGGGACACCCCAACCCGTCTACAGAGATGGCTACCTAGCTAGTCTTCAGTGGTTTGCCGAGCTCGAGAGAACTTTAAACGCTAAACTCAGTGCATCACCGAAGACCAAACATGTAGCCAACTGTAATACACTGAAACGTACCCCCACTCAGGATTACCACCGAAAATAAGAAAGGCAAAATAACAAAGTGGCAGGCTCTTTTAACCTGCCCGGTGACTACCTAGTCAGGGTGCTCTAAACCAAAATTCCAAGCTGGTCAAACAGTTACCCAGTCAAAAGCACAACTAAACAAGCAGCAATAACCACAAATGATCTAAACTCTACACTCAAAGGCCAAAAAATAGACACAAAAACTTACATTTACTTCACCTCATGGATGTTCTAATCCCGGACGAGCCCCCATTTGTTACGCCCCACCCTTGGGCAGCCCTATTGGGGCGAACAACACTAACACTGACCCAAACCAAACACAGAAGACACCTTTAAAACTCTCAAATCCATAGGATTTATTAACAAGAAAATATGGAAAAGACAAAATATCAAGTCCTAAATTGAGAGGCAGCAAAACCAGCAGTCCCCACACCAGAAGCCTCCCCCTTCTGCTGCTGGCACAGGAGCTTCTAAACACTTCCTTCCCAACCTCGTTGAGGAGTGCAGCACACCTGGGCAGAGCTACTGGAGAGGGAAAAGGGACAGCAGCACAGAAAACCCATACAGTTTGTTTCTACTGCAAAAAGCAGGGTCACACCATCAACAACTGTTTTGCCTTGAATAACAAGAACAAGCTCCCCAAAGCAGTTAATCTGTTGAAGTCTGAAAGTGTGCCAAGTCAATCCAGTTCAGTTAATCATGATTTTGGTGTATACTCTCCTTTTATCATGAACGGTTGTGTTTCACTGACAGATGGGGGCCCTAAAGTTCCTGCAGTCATTCTGAGGGACAGTGCAGCATCACAGTCGGTGATCTTGGAGGTGGTGTTGCCTTTATCTGAGAAATCTTCGGTAATCTCTGATGCTTTGGTCCGAGGGTTTGGCATGCAGTTTGTAGGGTTACCTTTGCATGTTATTCACCTTGAATCAGACCTAGACCGTGTGGTGGTAGGAGTCAGCCCACAATTTCCAATAGAATGTGTGACTTTCATTTTGGGAAACAATTTGGCCGGTGGTAAAGTGTTGATTAATCCTGAGGTGACGGCTGTTCCTCTTTCTGAGCGGACGGATGAGCTGGAACGAAAATATCCGGAGGTGATTTCAATTTGTGCTGTCACTCGAGCCATGACAGAGAGGAAAAAGCAGGGTTTTTCTGAAGAGAGAGATGTAGAATTGTCTGACAGTTTCATGGCAAAATCTGACTGTTTGACCACGCCGCCAGTTTCTTCTTCTCCTGCTCCGCCCCCTCCATCTGTTGTTTCTTTTTACAGGGCAAACATTTTCAGAAGAATTAAATGTTCAGACGAAGGCTGTGATATGTGTAAAAAATAAAATAATCAATTCACTAATAATAATAATGGTCCAAAATTATGTAAAATTGCAGAATTTTAAGTCAAAAACCTTCAAATGTTCTTGGGGAGGACCCCCAAACCCAATATCTCCTAGTATCTTTTATTCACTGTTGAAATACTGCTCCTAAAACCTGAATGACACCCTACTATAGGCTACAATTAACACAGGAAAGCACTTGAACTATCAACACTAAACACTCCATCTTAACCCTATAATGTTGAATATTATTTGAGTATTATAGGCCTACTATAGAAGATGCATAACCCATGTATAATAATATAGCAATAAAACCACAGCTGATTATGACTGACACAGTATAACATGCTTAAAGAAATAATGAATAAATAATAAGTCACAAGAGATTGCTGATAGTGGCCGATACACACGCCAACATGTGAATAAGAGAGAACTGGCACTTTTCTACTTCAAGCACTGATTATCCTCCCACCTCTTCTCTCTTTCTCCCCTTTTTAAAACACACCTGTTGGTCTTTTATGTGTGTGTGTGTGTGTGTGTGTGTGTGTGTGTGTGTGTGTGTGTACGTAAGAAACTGAGTAATGTTTAAGGGTGCATTTTTAAGGTAAATCCAAAAGCATACATCATAGTAAGTGGTATCAAAAGGATGTCACTGCATGTTATCTGACACTACACATCGCTGCTGCGAGTGTGTTATATAGATATCTGTCTGTCTGTGTGTACAGAGATGTAGAGGGTTTAGCTCTGGTTTAATGTTCATTGTAATAAAACAGAGAGATCCCGTCCTGCCATTCTGCTGGTAATCCCCTGACCTCCTGATCCTCTCTGACGGTCCCGCTAACGAGCTCAGGGGCCTCAGCAGGATTCAAGAACGCATTCACAACTCTTCATCACTCTTCATCTGATGCTCCTCTCCACATTTTTCACCGTCTCTGACCCTTCTGTCGACTTCTCGCTACCCATCTCCCTCTATTCCTATCTGTAACGTTTAAAACCTTTTCATGTTGTTCTTTCATATTCATTACATTTTGTGGTAATTCTTCTTAAAGGTACACTATAGTTATAATACACAATGTCCACCACACTGAATCATTCGATCTTGTGTTTCATCTTAAAGCAGCAGAGGGTAGAAATGGAGCAAATAGGATTAAAAAAAGTTATTTTTATAAAACGGTCACTATATCCTGACAGTGGTGCATGAGACAGGTAATCTGAAAAAAATCATGTGCCTGTGTGTCCTCCGGTGCTCCTAATGGCATCTTCAAGAGTTCACAGACCGGAGGAAAACAACCAATCAGAGCTGATCTGGAGTGTGCCGTCCAGCTACCGTTTATGAGAGCCACGAGTCAATCACTCACGAACTCCGATCAAACGGTCAAACTAGGCAGCGCTGATCAAATATAAATCAGTATTCTGTTACTGTAATGCTTATTTCTCGGCTCAAATGTTTTCAGAAATATCTTGTAGTGTACTGTTTGGCTGTAAAATGAGAAAGCTTGTGACCCGGCAGCCATGTTGGGATCTGTTGAGGAATTACCAAGCACCGCCCACCAGCCAGAGCACAGCCAATAGGAACGCTCTCTCTCCCTGAAATGACCTGTGATTGGCCAAAGTCTCCTGTCACGGGCTAGATTTTTTTAAAGCCTGAAAACAGAGCCATGAGGAGGTGCAGAAGTCTAGTTTGCTCTCAGAACTCTTGAATTACAATATGCTGAAAGGTTGGAATTGTTGTCCAATGATGGCAAAAGTATTCTGTCTATTGCAGGTTTAATTATTGTCTTAAAACCACTGTGATGTCTTCTGGGGGGTTGAACTCTAACCCACGGGGTGAATTTCGCCTAGGGCACCAAAATGGCTAAAGCCGGCCATTTCAAGATGATTTCAAGATCATTGTTTATTATTATCTTATTACAGACTCCGTTTGTTAAACCTGCTGTCTCACTGACTGACTGTAGCTTACCTGCCACCCACTCAGTATCTGTATCTTAGTTATGAGTCTTCTCCTGGTGTTATGATGTTTATATAGAACATAAATAATCCGGTTATTCTTTCATGAGTCTTAAACAGCGGTGTGAGCAAATGCACCACAGGGTTACAAAATAAGACGCAGCCAGCAGGTTAATGACATGACAGCGAGCATCAGTCCCCAGTAGAGTGACTTTCTACAGTCTGCCTAAAGTCTTCTGTCGGTATCTCTTCCTCCTCCAATTCCCCGCCGATAATAGAGGTCTCAGGATCTGTCCAATACCCAGATGACAGCCACAATCTTACCCTTTCCCTTGATTTCAGCATCTGATCACTATCTGGCTCGGAGGTGGCATACCCATCTACGTACGGTGGAGAGAAAAAGACTTTGAATGTTAAAGCAATACAAAACTGAACAGGACACAAGTTATATGCATGTAGGTATTTGATTTATTCACCCTTGCGGAAATGTTTCCAAGCCGCCTGTTCCATGGCCACCTCTCGTCTGCTCCACTCTCTCTCCAGCAGTCCCCTCCATCTGTTCATAGGCCGAGATGCTGCATCGCCTTCACTTGCTAGAAAGTCGGCCTTAAACTGGTCATCTTTATGTCGGTGCTCCTGTTCTTCCTCTCCTTCTGAACCCTCAGACTTCTGCTTGCTATCACTCACTGGTTAGAAAATACAATAATCATGTTAGTACGAGGGATAAAACTAATTTAAGATACTGCTGCAATATAATGTAGTGAGGGGCTTTTTAGTTTATAAATCTATGTAATCGTTGTGTGCAGTTATGTCCGGGTAGAGGGCTGCACAGAACAAGTTGTTGTACTTGATACACTAGAGGGCAATGAAACGTAAACTACTGAAGAAAATTACTTCTACAGTACTACTACGTTGACTTGAACTTAAAAATCATATTAATCATAAAAGTAACAGTTGGACATTTCTACTAGTTTCTCCTTAATACACTTTTCTCATCGCACATATTTTGATTTGTCAAAGCAGGAAAAACACAGATGTAACTAATAAAAATGATAATCACAGCAGTGTGGCTGCTCTAACCTGTTAACACAGACGCCGAAATAAAAAAACAACAGGTAACGCAGCCGCCACGCGCTCCTGACTTTCCCAGAGCGGCGAGGCTTAAGAGTTGTCCGTGTTTTCATCTTACAACTTTAACCCTTTCACAGTGTGTTTTCAGTTCATGAAAGTTAACTGTAACAATTTCGTCACCTAGAAATGTCCTATTCGGTTGTACGTAGCACCACCCTCTCATGTCACTTCTGGTTGCAAAAAACAAAGATGGAACGGCCGAAATGCCGAACTCGAGGCTACAAAACAGCAGTCCACAAACCAATGGATGACGTCACAGTGAGTACGTTACTTCTTATATAGTCTTGTGGTTCATGCTTTTTGTTTTTTTTAGAGAATACTCAACATTATTTCTGAAGTTTGTTCTACCCCTCATCTACAATTATGAGAAATATATCACTAATGGCCTCTGCCCAGTTACAGTCCAGAGCACCTGCACCACAGTAAACTCCTATAACAGCTACATCAGTCTCATGTTGTACCTGAAAGACCCACGTTTTAATGCCTTTTTCATCATCTGTGATGTGAAAACACACTGCCAGAGAAATAACAGCATGCTGCAAAACTAAAGCAATCATAATGATTATCAGAACGACTCCTGGTGCGACAATAATGTTTATACCGTTTTATCGTAATTATGATGTTTAAAAAGGTATCTTTCTGTTTATGTCTCTGGATACTTACTGGTTGGTGGTAATCTCATACTGTCGTTTCCTGATCGGCTGTGGTACTTTTCCCAGTTACTGCGGTCCCATTCGATTGAAAGTTGTTCTGTGATCTCCTTGGTTGTGTTCTCATCTTTGTTTCCCGTTGATTTGTCTTCCTCGGGTTGTGGATCATCTGTTTCAGGGTCGGCACTGAGGTAAAAAGAGATGTTTCCTGCCACCATCTCCTCCATCTTCTGCAGCAGGTCTGTTATCTGACCCTCAGCTGCGTGCATATTGTCAAGGACATGATACCTGTTTTCACATTTCTCAATAAGCCAACGGAGAGGCTTTCCTTCACTTTCAATGTGTTGCTCAATAGTTTTGTCCCCCAAAGTGTCCCCGAAAGTAAACAGCACGATCACATGTCTCCACACTCTCTGTCCAAACAGCCTCATGTTGTCCTCTGTGACTCTTCTCTGTTCATCGGTGAATGATGTGTCAAGCGGCATTGCCAGCAAAATGACATTTGGTGATGGCGAGCACAGAGACACTCCTTTTAAAATCTCAGACTTCAAAATTGCAGGGGTAAACTCCGCTGGGAAGAATTTCCACCATCCAGGAGTGTCCACGATGACGACCTGTCTTCCGGCCACCTCGTCACTTTGCTTTAATGCTTTTACCGTTCTGTCACCAGACTGAAACACCTCAGCGCTCAAAATGTTGTTCCCAGTTGCACTCTTCCCGGAAAACACCCACCCGACCATCAAGATCCTCAGGTTGGGTGTTGGCTCTGCGTAAGAAGACACCTATTAGAACTGTGCTACTTTTAAAGGACAATACTTGTTTATTACAACTTGGGTATTATTTTTTAGGTTTTGATCCTTAATTTCTAACAATATAATCTAAGATTAAAAAGGTTCCACTTAAAGGTAGGGTTGGTAAAGAATTTAGAAACATTTTTTGTTATATTAGCTGAAATGCTCTTTACATCCCGACAATAATCAATAAATCAAATGCTCTGACAAAAAAAAGAAAAGATCCTGTATTTGTGGCTGTCATAGGATTGTAATAAACCCGTCCAATCATGAATTAATTTCATTCGGCCTGAACGTAATGATTGGACGGCCTACCTGCACTGATTGCGCGTAACCAGTCTTCCACAAGCTGCCAGCTTGACAGCTGTGAGTACTTACAATAGCCATGTTCGTGGTTCACTTTCATTATGATATGTTTATGTTTGTAAAGATAATTTGGGGGAGTGGCTTTGGAGGGAGGCCTGATGGGACGGACTGTCAGTGTTGCGACTTTGTCGTTAGATTTAGCAACTTTTGGAGCTAACACTGCTAGCTACTTTCATTGGAAAAGAGTTGGCAACACTGGGATCGGTTTTTCGTTTGGATCACTTTAAACAAATCTAGTGTACTCTTGGTAGTTTCCTAAGATCACCGACCTTGCCTTTAAAAGGGACATGTCATGAAAAACTCACTTTTTCAGTGACAACCCAGTCAGTTTCTTGTGGGCTACCTGGATCAGAAAACATGTGATTCAACAAGCCATTCAGATCTGGCTCCCCTTCCTATGTCACATTCAGGCTCATTAGAATATATCGCCGGCAGCTTGAGAACTACCTTTGCAAAGGTGCTGTTTATTGCTATTTATTTTCTTAGCGACCCTCCATCCATTTAGTAAACCAGCTTATCTTGGTTGAACGTTTCATTTCCACCTTAAACATACATGTATATAATCAAACTCAGCTGACCTGTCAGGAGATTTCTGAGCTTTTCCCTTTGTTGTTGTGACTGCAGACGCACCTCCTCAGCTTTTTTGTCCACTTCCTTCCTCTTCGACTCAACACTTTGCACCAGCGTGCCGTCCGCTTCATAACACCCGTTTTCTGCCACCATGGCGTCAATCTTCTCAAACAGCTCTTTGACCTTCTCGTCGTTGTCTGTGCCATCGTCACACAGAACGTGATATCGGTTACCACAGGCCTCGAGTAGCGACTGGAGCGGCGCCCCTTCCCTCGCGATGTAATCCTCAATGGTTTTGTGGCCCAGATGGCCCCTGTGGCTGAAGACCACTATCGTGTGATCCCAAACCTTGTCACCAAAAAAGTGTTGCAAATGCTCTCTTGTTGCATTCTTGTACTCATTTTTGAATGGTAGTTCGGCATTAACCACCAGGATGAAGCCATGCAGTCCAGGTGGACACAGAGTGACGCTGAGAACCGCTTCTGTCTTGAAAAGTTCAGATGTATTACTGAGGGTATATCCTCGCAGCCACCCCGGGGCTTTGACCAGCGTGACTGTTCGCTCGCATACTTCTCCCTCTGCCCTCTCACAGCAGGATGTTACATCTCCTGGATCAAACGCCCGTCTTCCCAGGACGATGTTTCCAACCAGATATTTCCGGGAGCTTTTTGATCCCACGAGCACCGCATTCAGCTCTAACAGAAAGAAAGTGAGTCAGAGATAGTAACATGAAAAAAATAAATAATTACTTGAAGACAGAAAGACTGTTGATACATCGTCTTTCATTAACATTATGAGACTTTATGGACTCACCTTTCGCAGATTTCTTCATGTTTTCTGTTGTTGTCTGCACACCAAGTAGATTCTCTTTGTCTCTGTCTGTCTCCCTTTCTGTGTGATCACACTGTTGTAAAGTAGGGAGTTGCTACTTGCTTAAAACAGAAAGTAGCAACTCCCTACTTTATCATGTGCCAACAAGACCAACAGCATTTTGATGTAGAACAGATAAGCTGAGTGAAACGACCTGTTCTGAGCCACATTTAGGTTTCCGTGACACTGAATTACACCTGCTGGCTTGCTGTGTGCTGTTTGTTGGATTCCTCCAATTGTCCTTTTTTCTGTCAAGTTTTGACATTGTGTATTATATATATCTACATCAGCAATAAGTGGCTTGTGTCAGGGGTGTGGTGCACCATAGTGAACTTCTCAGATGTAAAAAAAAAAAATCTTTTGTCTATTCATACTGCCTTAACAGAGGGAGAGAAATTAAAAACAATAGTCTCTTCCCAGAGGAGCATAAAGTGAGCGATGGACATAAAATGTAAGTTAGAAAAATCCAGCACACAGATTTTGAGAGCGATCTCAAACTTTTTCATGTCTAGGACCTCCAAAATCAATGTCCAATAGACCACAGACCATGGATGTATAAGAGGTTGTATCCTGTGCTTTTGCCCTGCGTGTTAGTAAATAGCCTACAACTACATTAAATTCTGTTGATGTCACGCTACTAGCACTATTAGCTACTGGCCGATAGCCGGTTGTTTGGGAACAGAGACGTTAATACATCCACCACGGTACAGGCTTAGTGCATACAGCCCATGGGTGTATTATAAGATAATAAAAGTGATGAATCACAGTCAATATATCCATTATTACAGCCACATACAGCTAGCAGGAAGCTGGTAAAACCGGATATGTCATATGAGCGTGCAGGGCGGTGCAGTCCCGTGGGTCTGATGCACGTTTGTTATGCCGAGGAAGATAACTCTGGATTCTACCCACTGAAGCTTTAAGCATGTTTTTTTAGGCTGTAAATTAAATGATTTGACTGTACTGGGATAAAACACATCAATGCTAGTGTGAATAATGACATTTCTTACCAAATTTATAAAAATGTCATGGGTTATAAATGGCTCAACACGGCTGTACGTTTTTTTTTATAATTTCTGAACCTTGCAAGGCCAATGCTGACATAGAGTCAACCAGTTGGGACTTATCTTATATCTTATTTTATTTTTAAAAATAATGTTAACGCCAGGGGATTTGAGTAACTCCTGCCTCACACATCCACACCTACACCCCCCCGAAGCATATTTAAGATTGAGATAAAGATATCATGTGGCGAGCCAGAAGTACAGATAATGCTATGATAAGTCTATATCAGCTGTTGCATCCTAGAAACTCTGACGTCAGCGCTGGTACAGTTATGTTGTCGAACTAGTTGTTCTGGAGCGATTCCAAGTCCCAGAGCAGCTTACCAGTGTCAGCTTCTACAGGCAGTGTCTGCCGGCTCCCTTATATAACCAGATTCATAGGAGCACACATACAGATGCTGGTTAATGTCTTATAAATATGAGTTGGTGCAGCATGTTTCCTTTTTTTTTTTAGATCATGTTATTCATTAATGACAATCATTTGGTTTTAGTGTTGATACTTAGCACACATACTTGTGCTACATTTGAACATTTGTATTTACTCAATCAACAATGTATGAGCAGACGACTTTGGTTATTTAATAGCTGGTACATCTAATACCAGTATGCCAGAAGCACAGAGAGCTCGCCAGCATGACCAGTAAGGCCAGAGTAATACCATTTCATCTGTCCTAATAATTATTCATGTTAATCCAGCTCCCTGGAGTCAAACAGTGCCATGCTTACTTTGGACATTAGCAAACCACAGTGGTTGCTTTATGAAAATCCTCTCTAATGCTGGGCTGCAATTAGACATTAGCGTAATTTGTACAACACTTTAATCAGATCACCCTTCTTATAATTTTGACAAACAGCTCTGGGGGTTAAATGTTGACAAATACAGCATGTTTTATGTAATTTGATTTCATTTTAGGAGTTTTTATCTGAAATATTATTCAGGAAACGAGTAGCTGAACAGAAGAATTTGAGACTTTAAATGTTGGACAGTTCACCTCAAAAACCACTCATTGCTCCTTCTGGGGTCGTTGGTGTGGCTTTTAAACCACTACATTGGTATAGTTGAAAATCAATTATAAATGACCTAATAAGCAAATGTTTATTCTTCAGTTCAGCCTCTTTGTCCGACAGCTGTAAATTTTAAAAGAAGAACAATCAGGTGAAATTGATCTTTGTCAGGGGTTCCGTGAAATAATTTCCTATAAATTATAGAACTGTGCTGTATCACTAAAAAGTGCATATCTACAGACCATTTGCTCCAATAAAACAAGCATATTGTGTCCATTCCTCCCACCCACGTTACCTTTGGACCAATAGAATCTTTGATATGATTGTGACACACAGCAATAAGTTAATTATGTTAAAGTTGAAGCACTTACTGAAAGTCAGCTTTAGACTGGTAATGATAAATATCTGGATCTGGTCTTGCTACTGTTCAGTTCTTCCATTCAATAACTCTGCATATCTCCCCCTCTGTCAGACTGATAAAGGATCGTCTCATCTTATCTTAACATGATTCAAATTGAAATGTGTTTCTGTTTATCACTATGAAACAGGTTTGAAGTATTTAAGTTTAAAAGTTTTAGAATACCAATACTTCCAATGGCATCTAAGAGTACAAATGTTAGTAAGCATTATGCTTTAATAAGTGTTACGATTAAGAGGGGGTCCTTGGAACATTTTCTCCACGATAAGGGGTCCCTGGCTCCAAAAAGTCTGAGCACCCCTGGGCTAATGAGTCACTGATACATTGAAATGTGTTTTGTTGCCCTGTATGGAAGAGGCTTAAAGGTCCAGAGCTGAAAACAAATTGTATTCAGCATCGTAAAACTAACAAGAAACCTCCAGTGGTAAATTCCTTTGTACTCTCTGGTACCTAAAGGGATCGTTGCTATAGTTTCCCCTCTGATACAGAAGTTAATATGTTTTGGCTGTTGGTGAAATATTATGCATGTGCATTTGTCCATTTGTCAGCTTTGTTTATCTCTGTTCTGTCTGACACCTGCACAGCCTCCCAGCCCTCACACAGGTGTGTTCATATGACTCCAGGTAGAGGAGAGGTGCTGCTGACACGGAGAGAGGCGAGCTGGGCTGATCCAAACATTAACTGACATGGCACCTATAGTATCTGCTGGAGCGGATGCCTTCGCCTGTATGCCTGCGTCTAGGTTAGTGTGTGCACCACAGTTGTCACTGCATATATGAATTTCTGCAGCTACTTTGCTTGTGTTTTGCAGCACATTTTGTCACAATATGTGCAGTCAGTATGTGTGACTGCTTCTGTTCAGGGGTTTTAGTGATATAACACCGCACCTGGTGGCCATATTACAGATTGTCAGCCCTTAAAGCTACTATGTGTGGACCTTTAATGTGATTATATTATATGGGTTTTTAATTATTCTAATGGTATATGTGTTAATTTGTAGAAGACTTTGACATATTGCACGGTTTTTCCGCCAGAATAGTTGTTAGGACCGGCGACGGGGGAGGAGGGGAGGTGCGGCTTGACATAATATGAATAGCGCTGGTCCACCTTAACAGCTCACCTTAAGTGAGCCTGAGCCGAAGTTGTGGCTAACTTCGGGGCCAACCCCTTCAGTAAACAGACTGTGGCAAGCAAGACATCAGCACGTTAGCATTGTCACTGTGAGCATGTTAGCATGCTGATTTATAGCATTTTGTTCAAAACACTGCATTGCCTAAATAGCCGGAGAGCTGCTAATGTGGCTGTAGACTCATTTTCAACAATGTCAGCTTGTTAACGAACAAATCGCAATATCTGAAACTCTTTTTTTTTTGAGAGCTACCAAAACCATCTTTTTGTTTAAAGGTTCAGTGTGTAAGATTTTGCGGCATCTAGCGGTGAGGTTGCAGATTGCAACCAACTGAAACTTCTACCGTGTGCCAAGCGCGTAGGAGAACTACGGTGGCCGACGCGAAAACATGAAAACATGAATGGTCCTATCTAAAGCCAGTGTTTGGTTTGTCCGTTCTGGGCTACTGTAGAAACATGGTGACCGGCTCCGCGAAGATGACCAGCTCCCTATGTACTGTAGATATAAACGGCTCATTCTAATTTAACAAAAACACAACGATTCTTATTTTCAGGTGATTATACTATAAAGAAAATATACTCATTAATATTATATTCCATTTCTGATTCAATAGAGCCCCCTAAATACTACACACTGTTCCTTTAAGGTAATTAAACAGAGACTAAATATCAAAACAAATGTGCTTTATTGAACTATTTTGTCTATTACTGATCTGCCCTTTTCAATGTTCCTCTTAGTTTCTATCTTTCTAGCCTGGTTGTTATGTCCTAATCCATTATTTGCTGCGAGTTATGACTGTACTGACCCTCAGATGTGGTTTCTGGGAAATTTGTGATACAGTCTGAGCTGCTGTCCCACACCCAGACAGATTTTCTAAATGTCAGTTATCTTAGGTATCTTGTCTGAAATGGCACTAACCTCAGCTGTCAGATAAGAAACCTTCAACACGGTTGACTGCAGTCCACGTGTGTTGGCTGTCTTCTTCTGAAAATCAAACGATCCCAGAGCTGTCTCCAGTTCACCGACCCACGACCCATGATGGTGTAAAAAAGAGCATTCTGTCCTCTTCAATGGAGGATGGAAACTGTTGCTCAGGGGAACAACTTATTAGCCTCTAAGGAGAACCAGAAGAAAGGGCTCTATGTTTTTATTTTCCAGGAAATAAAATGAATCAGATCTATGTGTCATATCTTAGACCTACATCCACTAATGCATTGCCTGTATGCCACTTTGGATGCACACACTGAAAAACAGGCACTTGCAGCGTCTCTTGAGCAGCAAGGCTGCGGTGAGGACGTACAGTTGGATGGCGAAATTCTAATTCAACAGGCTAAAGAGGGAGTCTGGTCTGCTGTTAAAAGATATAGAAAGCTTTTGAATCTAGGAGACACTACACTACCTCAGAGACACTACACTTTGCCAAAGCCCTCCACATACCAACAGCATTGAAACACGGGCTCCAACATCATGTCTGGAAGCAGAACACCACTAGAAATGATCAGTTGTGTCAGACAGAAGTGGCTCGTTGCCCCCTGTGGTCCTCTAAAAGCTTTTTTATTTCCCCAGTTCATGACTCTTCTCTTCATCTACCTATCATTCTGGCAGCCCCCTGTTGCACAAAATCCCTATCGTATTGTATGCAGAACTACATAGCCTAGCGAAGCTGTTTTGTCTCAGGCAAACATTTTGACTTATCAGAGGATGGTTGTCCAGTTCCAGCAGGTCCTTAGTGTCACTGACATGACTAACTACTTATAGAGTGACTTAATATCAGGCTGAAAAGCAGAGTTTCAAATCTGTTGCATCTCGGATCCTGCTGAGTATTCTCATACATCGTTCGTAGCTACCTACCTATAAAAAGTAATGCACTGTAATTCGTCTATATATCCTATGAAATAATTTTGTATGTAATCCACGTAATCGTGAACAGGAAGTATAAAAAGCGCCAAACGCAGCCTAGGGAGGAGATCAG